>JASSUY010042180.1:6824-17343 GCA_032466535.1 Forpus xanthops
CTCTGCTCTCCCTCTCCTCTCCCTCTCCTCTCCCTCTCCTCTCCCTCTCCTCTGCTCATTCCTGTTTCTATAGAAGCACATATCTACTATCTTCTCAAAACAATAAAATAAGACAAAGGTTTGCCTTATGAGGAAAGAAAATATTTGTCTTTAGCTGTATGTCACTCTCTTTATTTCTGAAAGATTATTTGTAAAGCAGAACAAACAATGAACAGATTTTACAAAACAAGTCCTTTCACACCTACTCAGTGCTCTAGGCAGCTAGAACAAATTTGTCAGCATGGTATTGTAAAGAGCATTCCTGGAAGCTGCTGGGCCCCTAATCCCACCATTTAAAAGTACCAAACTGCAAGGCTGAAAGACTTGATCTATTCAATTTAAAGTTGCAAGCAAGTCCAATGTCTGAAGAGAAAAATAATCATGCAACCCTACCTCTTCTGTTTACACCCTTCCTCAGGCCCACCTATGGCTCTTATCCGTTACAATTTCCATATCTGTTAAAAAGTCTTTCTGCAACTGTCTGTGCTGAATGACTTTTAACTGCAGCAATACATTGAAAGACATTTCTGATTTGAGCTACCTTGCGCATGCATGTTTACTGGCATGAACTTGCATATTAGGTATCTAAATGTTTCTGTAAAACATTTAATTTTTGTTTTCCAGATGTCTTTTTTATACAAGACAGATTTTATTTTTTACAAATAATTAAACTTTTCTGTATTTTCTATACTTAAAACCATAAAAGCTTAGAACTACTGGATCAAATTTAATTTGAAATTAAAAGTGATTCTTTAGTCAAAGAAAAATTGGATGGGAAAGGCAGGGTCAGTATGAAAAGCTAAAGAGGATGCAGAGAGGAAGGGAGACTGCAAGTCTGTGATCACCCTGCATTATTTTCCTTCCCTTGCATTTAAGTACTTTGAGATATTCTTTGGGAAAGAAGCACTGAAATGCCATGACCAAAACTGAAACTATGGTGTTTTTTGAAAGAATGAAAACAGGAAGGATTAAATCCTTATGAAACAGTCCTTTTCAATTTTCCAGCTTAATTTTGTAGTTCCAATCACTATATTCTTTTCATTTTGAAGATATACAAGAATATTGAAAGATGATTTAATATCGTGAGCTAAAGCAATGCAGCTTTGCATAAGAACAGTGCAAAAGCAGATGTTCTTACATGCCAGGGAGATGTGACCGTCGTATAGCAAAGCTCTGAGAGATTGCCTCCCAGCACTAATTTTAGAGCAGATGCCTACAGGAAAATATTCAGGGCTGCAAAGAGATGACTGAGTTTCAAGGGGTCCTTCATGAACTACCAGATGAACACTGCAGAAATTTTGCATCCTCAAGATTGGAGAGGTTTGATATAGCTTTCTCTGAAACAATACTTATTTGACCCAGTTGCTCACACACCTGTACCATGCAGCAGTCAGTTGTTGGAAGCCATCAAGAACTGTGTGAAAAAGAATTAATTTCAGATAAGCACACATAAAAGTATTCCTTAGCACTTCCCTTCCTAAGACATGTTGAAATCCCCAGCTAAGGTGCTAGCTTTTATACACTCCTTTTACTCTTCTGGTCTCAATTTCTTGATTAATTTTGTCCTTAGAACACCAGAGGGAATAACTGAGTCATTTTGCCCAGAACTTGTCTAGTTTGAGACAACCTGGTTTGATATTTTTGACATATTTCAATGAACAGATATTTGAAAATTCTCCTCTTTCCTGTACACACACAACTTTTGTGTCAACATGTGTATTAAAAAGCTAAAACCAGCTAGGGCCCATTCTCTAGCCCTGAGACCAAGTAGGTCAGACTAGCTGGTCGTTGTTTCCAAAACCAGGTTGGCCACATTCAACCTGATTATTCCTAATGGTTTCTGGCCTGTGCTTTCTCCTGACTATGCCTAGCTGTGGCCCAGGAACTGTTCTTACAATTTCACAGTACATATGATGAAGGTTCAGAGCTTGTGCCCATCCTTGCCTATGTCTGTTTGATCTACTCTGTGTGATCCTTTTTAAAAGCAGAAAGTGCGTTTGATGGAAATTGAAACATCAGCAATCCTAAATGATGGCATCTACTACCTGGAGGTAGTCAAATAATTTACAGAATTTTGAGGCAGTCAAATAAAAATCTAAATATATTTGGAGTTAATACTGGGAGTGTTTATCTGGTTTCTGTCTTTGTTTTCTCTTCGATACCTTGGAAGATCAGAGGAAAAAAAAAAAATATCCTCACATTTTGTTTAGATCCTCTGAGAATAAGAAGCTTTTGCTTCTGGACACACTTAGTGAAAGCCAAACACACAAGCTGCAAGAAAACTGAACCACTGCTTACAGAATAGGTGTTCTTTTCCTACTTTATATAGCCCCCATTAAGAAGATTTGGGTGCTCCTTCCTTTCTTATGTGGTCAAGAACAGTGAAATTTTTGAGCTAAGGCTTATCATGTGCTAGCAGATAGCCTTTATTCCAGGCTACTGAACCTATTACATTTCTATACAATACCAATGCTTTGTTTAGGTTAGGGTGAATATGAGTGACTGTATTCTGGTAGTTAGGATAGTTTCTGCCATTAGGAAGGCTTGGGTTGGAGTTATTGTTCCAGTTAGATATTTGAAATTTTAAAACTGTTATCTTTACAGTTGTAAATCCTTTGAAAAAGGATTGCCAGTAATAGTTTAATCTAAAAAAGTTTGCATTTGCATGGAATTACTTTTCTGGATTGAATAAGTTTCTTCTTATCCCAGTTCAATCTGAATATAGAACCTGAAGTAAAAGTTCTCCTGCTTGCTGCCTTAGAGACCATTTCTCTTCACTTGTCTGGTCATAAAACACCCCTGAAGGAGCCATTGGAACATTTGCTCATGTGAGAACCAATCTGGATATACTCTGGCAAGTAAGTAAGAGCTGTATGGGGCCCAAGCTAAAGGGGCCCATATGCCAAGTTACCAACATAGTGTGCAAATTGGTAGGTGGCCCCAGCTTGCTCCTTATACCAGGATTGGTGTAAGGAATTTACATCCTGTCTGCTGTTCTACATCAATGAATCAAACATATATGTAGCTGTCTTTAATGAAGTACAGCAGTGGCAAACATGGGTGGTCAATAGCGTGAGTCAACAGCATGAGGCAACAACTCTTTGCTTACCACTCCCAGTGCATGGATCATAGTGTGGGAAACACTGAACTACCCAATGGTTACAAAGGGCTCTGAAGAGGTAATTGCTATGTCAGTGCTAAGCATTATTATTATTTTTCTACCTAGTAAAACCCAAAAGATAATGATAGGATACACAATACATCATACTATACCGGAAGACATACTTGTCCTTGGTTTTGGTTGCAGTTTTGTGGAATCAGAAATGGAGCGGATCCATATCTTTCACTGCTCATAAAATGAGAACAGCAGAAAGAGGGTTCAGATTTCGTACACAACTGGCAAAGAAAAACACATGAAAATGTCAGAGGAAAGAACACTTATGAATTGTACCTGGCCAAGGTTTAGATCTTACTGACTGTCCTATCCTCCAACAGCACAGGATCTGAGACATCCCACATATATTCACAGGCAGAGGGAAGCCATGTCTGGACAAACACAGAATCTTTGTCTTCACACATGGCTGCTCCTCTTCCTGGTGACAGTGACCTTCTTACCAACATATTCTGATGACCACATTTTTGCCAATTAATTTAGTAACTTCTGAATTTTGTATCTCACACCCCCCCCTCGAATTATGCAAAATACAAATGATCTAGAATCCTCACTTTAAAGAAAAAGAATTGCACCACAGAAATTAAATGCAGATTTTCAAACTGGATTAGGAATCTCATTCTTTGGTGGATTCCAGCTGATGTCAGGTGCTTACATATCTCTAAAACTTGAGTGATGGGCTGAGAATCACTCAGAAACTAATGAAACCCATTGGAATAGTTTCCAGCTTTCTAAAATCCAGATGAAAAATATCTAAGCAATGTGATATGTTCACTGCTCGTATCTCCTGATCTTTTAAATTAATGTTAGTGAGCTTTCATCTGCAAGCAATAAGGCCAAGGAACTTCCTGGTTTTGAAGTTTAACAACAACCTTCAACATTTTACTGCAATCGCAGAACTGCATGCACCAATGCTACAAAGGATACATAAAAAAAAAATAAGATATGACTTGTGATAAAATTATTAGTATTGGTTTTGCAGTGGGTATTCGGGGCAATATCAGAAACACCTGTCAAATGTTATTTGCTTACTGCACCCCTCCCATAAACACCGACCTCTAATAAGATATCGCAAGACAGGAAATCAGCATGCAGATGTCTGATAATCAGTTATTTTGTGGGTTGTGAATGGCCTCATTCAAAGTGGGTCCAATCCCACACAGGCAGTACTAATCCTTGCAAATACAATGAGAATCTATTTGCAGATAAGCACAGGAGCAGTCAGTACCAGTTCAGGCTTTTATGGTTATTTAAATACCCAACAATAATCTGTAATCCCACTCCTGCAACTACTCTCGCATGAATGGAAATCAGTTATAATGCCTCATTCTTAAAAGATACTTTCAGCAGTGCATCCTGAGTGGCTTTACAAAGGGAGACACATATCTTCACCTTTTTTCACAAGTTGGGAAGCCAATGTACGTAGAGATGCAGCAGCACAAAGTAAAAAGCCAGTAGTCCAGACAGGAATAAAACCCAAGCCTGATGTGCTTTTCTCCAGTGCACAGGGGTAGCATTGGAGAGCCATGCAGGAGTGGAATCATGGCTTTTGCCTTCAAATCTATCAAGAAGCCCATTCTACTGTAATCATTTAACTCTGTACATCATATAAGCTCATTTATGTCACCAGGAATTGCTTTTCAATCAGCAGCTATGAATGTGTTTTACCTACTTTTGTCAAAATATACCTGCATAAAAACCCAGCATTCAGAGTTTCAGAGACACTTCAAGTGGAGAGATCTGAGTTATGCCTTCGTTTGCTTTTATGCCTTGTTTCTTCTCATTTTTAATAAACTCATAGAGAAGGAGTCATAAGTACTTGATTAGGGTGTTTCACACTTTAAGTCTGTGTATAAATGAGGAATATTTTTTCTTATAACTCTGTTTACAACAGCCTTCAAGAATTTCCAAAATGACTCAGAAAGTTCTGGGTACAAGATCTACTGGAATTTGGAAGCTGTGCTCATTAATGCTTTTCTTCCATTACTATGTAAAAAAGCTACCCACGATTGAGTACAAGGTGGAAGAGTGTGAAATATTCATTGAGTTATATTGTTTTGGGTGAGTAGAGTAGATATGGTTTGTTTTGTCAAAGAGGTACTAAACAGTGATTTCAGAAAACCACATTTCCCTCCCTCACCCCATCCCAATGATATTAGGACTTCTTCCAATTGTCATTATAATGTCTGAATGTTCAGACTGGCTAAAAACATCCATTTAATCTTGGCTATGGCTTTCAATGGGAGCTGGGTAGCTCAGACTCCAGGGAAAATCTAAGCTCTTATTAAAGTACTTACACTGTAATCTTTTCTAGGACTTGGAAGTATTAGCTCTGACCCATTTCCCATGAAGCTGTGATGAAGAATCAGCTTTGTCTCAGACTTTTACAGTACCATCTAGTCATCCCATGTCTTTCCTCTGCCAAATACTGCAGACAATTTTTGGTGATGGGCATTCTTCCACATCTGACTGCATCTGTAAAAGGTACATGGAACAACTCATCCCGCTCACAGCTGTTAGTTCATTCCACTCGCTTCACTTCTCCTCCAGCCTTTCCCACAGCACATGCCCTCAGCTGGAGATTGCTGCTACATCTAACATATTTTCCTTTGCTGTTTCAAAAAGGAGTGACCTTTTCAAGCGAAATGAACAGTTCTGGTACAAGAGATATACATAACTGTTCTTTACTGGTCCCTGACTGAAACAAGGCACAGAGCATTTACAGTCATGCTGTCAGCACAGCTGTGGAGTAATGACCTGGAGGCAGCAATGCCTTGGCCTGTACAAAAATCAGCTCCAGATTACCTTTTCCTTCATACTTCACTAGCCTGGATGTCTGTGTATCTTATATGTGTATAATTTCATACACATATTTTAAATACATTCATGTGTATCATATGTATTTAAATATATATATGCATGTGTGTGTATATATGTGTATATACACGACTATATTAGAAATAAGTATATTATTGTTTTTTCAGTAGACCAATCAGGAAAGTTAGCCACAAAAGACTTATCTTTGCTTGAAAAAAACAAAATGGAGAGGTCAAAATTACCAGGCAGAATGGAAAATCTTCTCAGAAGACAACACAAGCCACACAAGTATAAGCCCCCAAATAAATGGGTGCTTTTCCAGGAAAAATTACCTTTGAGCCAATGCAACAATAGCAACAACATGCAGAAACCAGTAAGAAAACAATGAGAGAATAAAGGAAAGGCTCTAAAGACTCAGAAAGAATAAGGGTACAAATAGAACTGACAAGTGAACATGCAAGAGTACAGTTTCATGAAATAGCATCATGCTATCTGCAGGCCTAAGAGGAGCAAAGAAACCCTGAGACTTTCATGAACAAACAGATGACAAGGTTTCCAGACCAGTTGTGCAGCCATAAAAGAGTTAAACCCTTGAAAAGGTTCACAGATAAGAATACAATTCTTGAGACTGAAGATGAGTATTAAAATCTGAGTGCTTTAAATTTTTTCTTTTTCTTAATTTTTTATTTTTCCAATCTATTATTTTCTTTAGGATGGACAAAGCTAGAAATTCTTGAAGAGTCATTACTGATGCTCAGAGGTCCATTGGGATAGACAGCAGCGTCTGAGCCACACTGGCTCTGGCTAGTGCCTGAGGAAGACATTTTCTCCTTGAGTTTCTCTGTCCCTTCAAGAGATTTCCTCAGTATTTCTTCACCCCTCATGGAAAGCTTCACAGCACACACACAAAAATAAAAAAAAGTATGTACTGGGGATAGGTCAGCATCACCTTGGCCAGACTCATAGTCTGCGTGGGGAGAGGCTTAAACACACCCTCCAAAGCATACAGGATCTTACAGGCCTGAGCATGCTGGTCAGGTTGGAATGCAATATAAGGATGCTTGGCAAACTCTGTAGCTCGTCTGTGAAGAAAAGGGAGCACACCATGATAAGAGCTGCTCTTAATTCCTTTGCCAACATTGCCACTTTCTTCCCAGACCAACTCCTCGGTGCTCACTGGGACTGAAGCTCAGATGCCTGTGGAGTTGATGTCTACAGTGTCCAGCTGGGTATGAGCCCAGGGGAACTTGTAGGAACTTCTGCTTTTTTGTGATGGACCCCTTGAGGTGGGACCTTTGAACATTGGCTGCCCTTGCATATGTTGAGTGCTTCCAAACTGCTATAGCTATTATTGGTTTGGGGTAAAATTCTTAGGGGTAAGTGATAGAAAACACCAAGTTTTCAACCTGAGTTATCTCCCCTGTGGATCTGAACTTCTCACAGCTTTCAGCCATTTAGCCATTTACTAAGCACAGCTTGCCTTCATCAATGTGCAGTTCATTCAATTTATTATTATTTTCTGATTAGAGCTTTTTTTTGTTGTTGTTGTTTTTTGTTTTGGTTTGTTTTGTTTTTTTTTCCAGGCTGGCTTAGGTTGTCCTCTTCTCTTTAACCATACAAACAGATTCATTTTCCTTCTTATTTTGGTTGGCATGTATTCTGGAAATCTTACACACCCAGCCGCTTCTGAGTAAGCCTCCAGCATAAGTTCTCATTGCAACTTGTATTTAACTGCCAGTGGCAAGTGCTATGACCATACCTGATGGACAGTAAAAACTTACTTTGACATAAAACTTTACTCCAGGGAGGTGTTAGACATTCTGCCTCCCATTAAAGGACTTTGTTTGTGCTCTGGTCGATGAAGGCCCTGCAGAATTCCGTATTTTCCTTGGAGTCAAATTTAGGAGGAATGTCTGGCTCATAGGCTGATCCAGGCTTGTTTTCCAAAATTAACTTCATGTAATTTGGAATACATTATTCAAAAAAAATCACTGGCTTGAGAGAAAAAGAGACTGATAATGATTAAATACTTAAATAAAAAGGCAAATAATGTGAGAAATTACCACTAGAATAAATTTTACTATCCCTTACATTTCATGCTGAATGATTTAATTAATGAACTTGTCTGTAGTTAGTTTCATACAGAAAACATCATGTGTTTCATTATTTATTTTCTCAATGGTGTGGTTTCTATGTTTTGATTTTTTGTTTTGCTTAATTTTCTTCTGTACCCTCAGCCCACTGAAGAAGCAGCATGATGTTCAAAGACTATTTATATTAAAAACCAACAACAAAACAAGTGACCAAAACCACAGTCCTCTGCTCATCTATAGCTAGAAGTTAATAATAGATAAACAAGGACTAATAAAATAAAAGCCTGCATGACCACTTGCTCAAAACGTAGATCAAGTCAGACTGGAGGTTTAGAAAAGCTGAGTTGTTTATTCTCCTGAGCACATCTCTGGAGTTAATATGGTCACTAAAGAAAAGAAGTCACAGACCACATTTTGTAAAAAAGCTCATCCCACAGGATTCCTGAATCAATCAGTCAAAAGCAGAACTGATTACTGAGCATACAAAAAAGCAGCTATATATTTCTGTTAAATGACTTTTTATTTACTCTTAAATTAAAGAATATTTTTGAAAGCAGCTAAGTGATGTCTTAATTAGAAATAAGTAATCTGCTAAAATAAATTACATGTGAAATGTATGAGAACTGAAATCTCCAGGGCAATCTATTCTCTTCAGTTCATTTATTTGCAGAATACTGTATATTTTAACACTAGATTCGTGGGAGTTGGCCTAAATGAAGTCTGAATACCATTTTAACTTAATCAGTCTACAGTTTGTATGATTAAAAAAATGAATCAAATAGATATTGTGTAATAATCTAATTTGGAATAATTTTAATTAGAAATGTTATTCTGAAATAAAAGCCTCTTTATTCTACAATCATTTTTATGCTGTTGAAATAGAGGATTCTAGTCACATTTTTCAGTACCAAAAAACATTTAAAACCCTTACTTTGCAATGTTCAAGAGGTGTGAATGGAGAACTAGTTTATTGAAGATCCAAGACAGATTGCAAACAATTCTTTATTTTCCTGTTAACAGTTAATTGACTATAAAAATATCAAAATAATGAAAAATGTTTTGTAACAGCTGTGGCTGCATGGAATTGATATTAAGATGCACTTCCCAGTCTTTAATACTGTGCTTAAACTGCTTCACTTCTAGCATGTAAAATTATGACAGCAGAGTCATAGAGGTGCGCATCTGCAACACTGGGCAGCATAAACTGTCTCTCACCAACACAATTACACAAGTTCAGAAGCTGTGCATAAGGATAGTTGCTTCTGTGTTAGAAAATATGTGGTCTATTCTCACTGCTCCTGACACTCTTGCTACTTCCACTGGCTTGTTAATCAGCCTTGGGCTCCACATCGCAGTCTTCCTGTTTCATAAAAACGTACTTAACTCTGTGAAATGGCTTAAAATTGCTATAGGAAATATATTGCACTAAGACAAGGCAGACCATATCATATAGTCTTCTCTTAGAAACAGCCTAGCCAAACGCCCTTAGAGCACTATAATTATTTCTTATTATTACAGAGGATTTATGAGGAGCAAAGTTTTTCTTACCCCTGCTTATCTCAGCATTTCTGTTCCAATACTGCCTTGGAACAAAGGTGGCTGTGAGCCCAGATAAAAATGAAGCAAGACACAGACCATGGACAGTAGGTCAAATTGTGTCAAAGACCTGATAATAATAAATGCAGGAGAGAAGGAAAAGTTTAACATGACATAAAATATTTTACAATCTAGAGTTAGAACTGGATGGATGGCTGCATGCAGAGTTGTACTCAATGGCTCAATGGCCAGCTGGAGACCAGTGGTGTCTCTCAGGGATCAATATTGGGACCACTCTTGTTCAATATCTTTGTCAGTGACATGGACAGTGGGGTTGAGTGCACCCTCAGTAAGTTTGCTGATGACACCATGCTCTGTGGTTCGATTGATAGGCTGGAGGGAAGGAATGCCCTCCAGAGGGACCTTGACATGCTTGTGAGGTGGGCTGATGACAACCTCATGAAGTTGAACCATGCCAAGTGCAAGGTCCTCCACCTGGTTCGGAGCAATCCCAGGCACAGCTACAGGCGGAGATGAGATTCAGAGCAGCCCTGAGGAGACGGGCTTGGGGGCGTTGGTTGATGAGAGAATGAACATGAGCCAGCAGTGTGCTCTTGGTGCCCAGAAAGCCAACCATATCCTGGGCTGCATCAAAAGGAATGGGACCAGCAGATCGATGGAGGTGATCCTGCCCCTCTACTCTGCTCTTCTGAGACCTCATGTGGAGTACTGTGTGCAGTTCTGGTGTCCTCAACATAAAAAGGTGTCGTGGTTTGAGGTTTTCTCTCTCAAACTCATGCAGCCGCTCTCTCACTCACTCCCCTCTCTTTCTTCCTCAGTCCGAGGGGATGGGGAGGAGAAT
>JASSUY010042181.1:0-18922 GCA_032466535.1 Forpus xanthops
AGCTAATTGTAATTTCCTCACTGAAAACAACCTCATCTCTCTCAGTGTGGCTGTGAGAGTTTGTGAGCACAACTGAATCTGTGGTGTGGTGCATTACCAGTGAATCCGACACCAGACGCACTCGGACTGATAGTTGTAACTGTTTGTGTACTATCAGTGAATCCGGTACCAGATGCGCTCGGACTGATAGTTGCATATAGGAGCTGACCCTGTGGTGGATTATCAGTGAATCTGATACCAGACACGCTGGGACTGACAGTTGTGTACTGTCAGTGAATTCGATATCAGACGCACTCGGACTGATAGTTGCATATTAGGGCTGTTCCTGGCCCCCTTTTGTAAACCAAGGCTTCCCCTTTAATGCAACAGCTTGGAACAAAAGAGTTTTACAACTAAACCCTTCACTCTGTGCCCATTATTATTGCTGAAAAGATCAGTCAGTCCACTGGCTTAGTACTTGGGGTTCAGGGACTTTTACAAGTTTTGTATTCTAGCATTTCAGTGTTGGAAATTCAGCACTGAACTGAGAAGTGTGTAATGAGCTCTCAGAGTTCACTGGCAGTTCTTCTATTTGCCAAGGAATAAACATGATAGTGAGGGAGTTATACACTGGTAAGTAAAAAACTGGCAATAAAAGGGTTAAAAATGTTTGGTTTAACTTAGTATCTTTAATAAATTAACATGTTAATACATACCAAAAAAATTCTTGAATGTTACTGAATAAGTCTAGAGTTTGCCATGAGTAATATTTCTTGAGACAGAGCAAAAATTATAGTCAAAAGCATTTTTTTCATAAAACACATTTAAATAGTAGTCATCTTCCTCTTTGCACACTTTATGGCCACTTGACACTTCTTCAGGAGGTCATCCCTGTCTACAAGGAGAATTAACATGTTGGTGTCAAAGCCAGATTCAGTGAACCTAATCCATGATGCCTGACCATATCCTCTACACCTCCATCTGTGATCAGATATGCCAGATCTCAGATGGTGTAGGACACAAATATATTCTTCTTTTTTTCCCCGTCCCTCTGATGCCAGCTGTCTTCTGTCAGGCCCTACTGATGAGACAGACAGGGGAATGTCCACTTTGGAAATACTTCTAAGAGACCCTCACAGCTTCTGTTTTAGATTAAGCTTTGGATTTCTCATTAGCTGTGAAATGGCATCAGCATTTGGAGAGTTTATCACATGTACCATATGGCATAGAAATTTAGTCAAATATGAAAAGCTGGGGAGTGTAATCTAAAATATTACCAGAGTCCACAAGGTGGACTTGGGTGTTACAAGAGCTGATATCAACATGTTTGTAAGAAAAGCGAGTATCTGTAGGTGGCCTGTTTCCTTCTTTAGACACAGACATAACAAGCTTAAACAACTGGAACTTCAAGCCAGGCAATTTCATACCAGAATACAGTCAATCGCTTCATCTGTGAGTGTAATTAACCATCAGGAAAAAATAGCTAGAACTATGACATTTTCTTACCATAAGACTTTATACAGGAATCAGTGTGTCACTGAAGGAAATATAATCCAAACATTCACTTACCTTGATGATCCTGTTGCCTCTGTACTGCAGAAGGGATGGCCACAGCTGGCTCAGAGCAAAGGGCAGATCTCAGCTTCCTGCCACCTCCATTGATAATGGTGGTTTACTTTCCTGTTTATTTAACCATAATGTATTTCATTATTCTAGTGGAAATAACACTTTCATTTTACTTTATGAAGACATTTTTGAAGAAGCTCTTCCTGCTTCTGAAACATACATGGTTTAGTTGCTATTTACACACTAATTAGCATATCTCCTACATTTAATGTAGAACTTTGACATAAACTAGTGTCTGTGTTTTAGGGAAATACTGACTTTGCTCTTCTTTGCTTACTTGGAAAAAAAAAATACCATGGAAGGAGTTAACACATTCAGTGATGTGTCAGACCAATTACTCCTGCGCAGAATGCTTTTTTGTCATACCCACACATGTAACACGTCACATCATACATATAAAAAATCATCTGTTAGTAGTGCATTTATGTCTTTCATGAAGTTTCATACTTGATTTGAAATTTTCAGAACTCTCAGTAATATGGTTCACAGATGGTTGAAAGTCCATTGATAATTTAATGTCTGTTTAGCTCTGAAGTAGACCGAAGACCTGGTAATTAAATGTCCTGAGAGATTTGAAAAAGCTTATGCACACATTTGTAGACACGCTAGTATTTGCTGTCAGTGTTCAAACATTTTCTGTAAACTGAACTGTGATTTGGAGCATATGTTCTTGTTCCCTAACTGATAATCAGGCCCACCAAGGGCAAGATCCACACACTGGCAAGTAGCAAGGGCGAGGACGTAAAGCACTGATTAAGGATTACAGTTGAGATGATGTTTGCTGAAGTGAGTATCGATGGGTCTATTGATCTGGTGCTCAGTTCCTAGTTTGAAAGCGTTAAGATACAGATTTATAAATTTAAAAAGCAAAACAATCAAACCCCTTTTAAATGGGATGAAAATTTCCATCTAATGGGCTGATTTTGCAGGATTCATGTACACCGTACAACCACTTATCATTTAAAACATAAAAGAAGACAAAAATGCACAGATTTAATCAGTCAAAACCACTCAGATTGGTTTTAGAAGTTACTGATACAAGTGGAGTGAGTATATCTCTGTAGAGGACTTCACCACTGCCAGCAAAGAAAAATATTTTTATACTTCAGATCCTTCCTTCCTCCCCCATTCCAGACATTGTCTTTAGTTACACAGTTCTTTGTGATGCAAACCCTGGAAACTCAGAACAAACATTCCCAGAACTTGCAATTTCCAAAATACCTAATGGCAAAGATATCAAAAAGGCATGCCAAATCTTAAGCAGAACAGAATTATAACTAATGACAGTAAGATAGAAACTGAGTGATAAGATATATACACAGTCTGAATCTTCCAATCTGACAGAAGGCATTTCTTATAGACAAACACAGAGTGCTTTGCAGGATGTTCTGTGCAGTCCAGTTGTGCTGACAACTATTGGAAGAGTTGAACAGTTATCTAGTAGAAAAAATGTTTTTGCTGAAAAAATGCTTTGCTGAACAGAAAACCTTCCCTCAAAGACTGCAGTCTTTCACATCTTGGTGTGCAAATTGCTTGAGTCTTTTCCCATTGATCAGTCAGATTTGTAATTGGCAAATTCTATAACACCAATATTTGAAAGCCTCTGTGCTGTGCTTCTTGCCCACTGGGAGAACTAGAGAATTTAGGACCATATTGGCAGATAACAGTTCGGGTCCATTCAGGTTCATTTATCTTTAACGAAAGTTACTAACACATAATCAATTTCAAAAGTTACCAGTCACTAGCACGAGTCAGATAACAGTCTTTTATTTCATAGTATATTAAGGCAGTAACAATAGTTCAGGTTTTAATATTATATGAAATTTCCCCTCTATCATCTTTGTTATTTTTTCTGTCCTAAAAGTAGATGGCAATCATTCATTCTCTGATTATAAGCTATATCTGTGGCTTTTCTCATTATAATATATGAAAGTAGCAAGTACAATCTATAAGTAATAAGCATGGTATGAAATTTCACTAGGCCCTTATCATTCTCTGTCATTATTCTTGTCTTTGTTTCTCTCTGTTTTGTAGTAATATCTTTTACTCTTGTGGGTTTTGTTTTTTTTTGGTTTTTTTTTTTTTTAAATTTTATTTTTATTTGTCTTTTCTCATTCTCTTTGATAACTGAAAGTATTCTGCTGTCTAAAATATAAAAATGATTCTTGGTCTTTTCAAAATGTTGAGCTATATTCAAACTTACTGATTTTTTTGTTTATCTCCCTCTTTGTTTTTCAGTCATGGAAATGCTACAAATTTCAGGTGCATGTAGGTACTTGTGAAATTAATATAACTGAGCAGAACATACTCTGATCTGTACCCTGAAATGCTGTAAATTTTGTGTTAGTGGCATTTCAGATCTTGACCTTAGAGGACAGCACTTGTGCACTCTTCCCAAAATGCAAAGATACTTCTGCAGTTCCAGGTATATTTGTTTAGCTGACAGGCAATTACACTTTTTTAGAACTGATGTTTCATTTTGCTTTATTTCTTCATGAAAATGAATCTCCTTAAAATCCTTTGTGAAGAAAAAGTCTGAGGAAGCCCAGCTGGTTGGCAGCCATGAGCCATGCAATGCCTTTGATCCTCAGTATTAAGAACAATCTGATTTCCTTTGTCTACGGATACTAGAAACTTTGGGTTCACCAAAAAAGACAGAAAGAAAGAAATGAAGAAAGCAACGAAGCAAGATTTTAGGTGCAGGAAGTTTCTAGTGAAGTGAATACTTTTCTCCTTCTTGGCCTCCCAGATTAACTGTAAAGAGGGTAAATGAAGTTAGGAATTCAGAAACTTGTACCTCACTCCTAGTAGGTGGCCATGAATCAGGACCAGGTCAACCAATAAAAGCAAAAGAATTTCAGATAGCAGTCTGTGTAATATAAATCCCCTTGTATACCAAGCACTATCCATTAGGTCTGAAGTAATATTCTCTGAGACTTTTTATTTTTAGAGATTTCATTGATACCCACAGTTTTCTGGTAAAAATTTGTTAATAAAAATCTTACGATATGCCAGCAAAAGGGTATTATTGTTAAAAGAGCAGCCTATAACCAGAATGCCTTAATTAAGACCTTATTTTTAACAAAGCAAGTATTTCCAAAAGAGTGGATTTTGGTTGGGTCCAAGATCCTAACAATCTACATGGACCCAGGTGGAGAAATGCAGGAGTAAATTATCTGCAGAAGGCAATAGGAACTGTTCTTGTGTACGCATACACAACTAGTCTAATTTACAGCATCTCTATAGATACCAATTTTAGTAGTAATAAAGGCAAAAATGTGCAGAATATTCACATGGAAAACCACATAATTTTACTAGGAACTCTGGCAAACACATAGTTGAGCAGATTTTAAAGTCACTTATTAGAAACAGAACCACAGGAAGACTTGAGATTTCACTTCATAGTAGTCTTAAGCATTCCTTTGAACCACTAAGAAATACACGAAGAAATGCAAGAACAGGTGAACCAGATCAAAGTAATGATAGCAACTGATTCAGATGGAAAAGTGAAACCAAGAAACAGGACAAAAAAAAAAAAACAACAACCCACAAAAACTTGGCATTTCTGTTCAATGCTTATGAAGTACAAAGTAACATGAAAGTGAAGAATTCCTAGATTCTGAATAGGGGCAGTATACTGAAGGCACCCCTACATCCATGTGGCACAAAACATGTTTTTCCTTATGGCAAGATATTGGAATCAATCTGTGTTGAAAATAAGAGAAAAAAAATTATGTGATCTCTGATTAACATTCTAACAGTATAAAACACATATTTCAAAGGACAGATCATATAGATGGCACACTATACTTTGAAAAAAGCTCAGTGATTACAGTGCTCAAGATCACAGAGTTTTATTAGCAGTAATCAAACAAGAAACAAAATCTGCCAGAATATTCATCACTACACCTGTTGCAGCAATCACAGGATTGCTTAGCTGCCTAATCATTGTGGCCATTAAGAAAAATAAGGCTTAGTACATATCAAAACCCACTTCCCAGTTACTTGAGAAAGGCAGTGTTCATTACATGTGACTGGAGATACCCTGTGATATTTATCCAGCACAAAAATATTCTCTGTTGGTTTTGACATGCTAAGGTAGATAAGCCTTCCAATGATTTAACAAACTGTCTGGTATATTTGAGACTTTGTGAGCACCAAACCAGCTCCACTGTGTAGCTAGTAAATACTGAACCAGATAGTAGAACAAGTCCTGCAGATGTTGGTATGTATATGCATAAATTCATATACAGTGATATTTATACTCACCTATGAATGATACTTATACTGTTGGACAGAATGGTTTTCATTGAGACCACGTCAAAGCTCATATTAGCAATGTGGAAATTCTCTAACTGATGTCAGGAAAAACAGCTATATGTGAGTAGAATAGATGGAGCTGAAGGGAGCTAAAGCTTTTTTGCTAATACGAAGGTGCTGTGCTTTAAAAGATTTTGGCTTGGCATTTAAAATATATGAGAGACCTGTGAAACCGTATGTCAGTCAATATACAGAAAGAAACAACACAAGACATTTAAAGATGAGAAGAAACACAGAGCCTGAGTTTGGAAAATCCTAAAACACGTTTTTCCCCCTCCCTTTAAATCACTGTAGCAGATAATTTCTTTAATCTGGGAAGAATTATGCAGAGAAAGATCACTGGAGAACTGCTGTCTAGAAACTGAAGAAGCATTTTTTCAATCTATGGTGTGGACACATAGGCCACAAGACACTTCCGTATCATTCCAAGTATTTAATGCTGTTACGGCACTCGCTCCTCTTGCCCCAAAACAAAAGGCTTGACACAAATTTAAGGATAAATTTGGAGTAGAATTACCAAATAATTCTTAGGTATGACAAATGATAAAGAAATTTAGATTTGATATGTTGCTGTTTTCTTCTTTATTCCAGTCTGTAATTAAGGTGGCAAAACCTGGCTTTCTGAGACATAAACTCCTTCTTTTCCCTTTTTTTTCTCTCCTCCCTCCCCTATGTTCAGTCGTTACCTTTTCCTGAGTGTCAACACATTTTTCTATTCTTTCCATAGTTCAGTGTATGCATTCCAAATGCTTTCCCACAGGAAATACTGTAAAGATGTTAATAGTCATATGATTGTCAATACACAAAAAGACAGCTGTTGTTCACCTTGATCATATGGGTCATAACAATGGCTCCTAAACCAAACTGCATAAATGAAGCTTACAGGTCTGGCTCAAAAACTTCATTGCTGATAGCTTTGTTATTATCATAAACCAATCTTTATCATACCAAGCAAAATCTTAAGATCTCTAAGCTGGGAGAGCTATTAAAATTGTATAAAGTGTGTAAGAGGAAGAATGGAGAGCATGAATGACCATCTTTACTGTATTGGAACAGTGTGATCTTGAAAATGCAGTAAGAGAATTTCCAGTGTTTCCTTCAGGCAATATTTCACTGTTCACAAGATTTAACTATAGACCTTAGGAGAAAACTATTTTCCATTTGTCTAAACAATAGAGACGCTAGTGTTTTAATAAAGTATTTTAAATGTCAGTGATCTTAATACTAAATATCCTTTCTCCTCAACTATCTTCCCCATTTTAAAACCCGTCGTTCCTTTTTGTACTTAACAGGATTTCCTTCCATTTACCCATCCAATTGTGCCTGACATTGAAAGATTTCTTCTGCTATCTTCCCAAAGTTCCCTGCTTGTAACCATCCATCATTTTTACTGGTTATAACAGTATCAAAAAATTTGTGAATCTCAAATCACCATGGTGTTAACAGAAAAAGTAATTTTTGTACCTTGTCCGTTTCCCCCTATAAGATTAAGCCTTTGACTCTCTGGCTTTGGGACTACTTGGGGAATGGCAGTTTCCTCAAGAACCTGAATTCAATACAGGAAAGGCCTTCAGTTAAGTAATCTTTCTTCCATATTTTGTGTGATTTTAAACAATGACAGAAAGTCTAAAAGCAGCTCATAACATACATCTGCATTCTGCACAGTACTAGTAGAGGTTAAAGAATAACAAAACCATCCAGCAAAACAATAATTCAGTTATTATGGTGTTCTGTGTTTTTACTTTAATTGTTGGAGTTTTTTGTTGGGGATTGGTTTGTTTTTTTTTTTTTTTTTTCCCAATTTTATTTAAATAAAATGGCATGCAGGCACAGATTTCAGAAATGTGAATTTTATTGAGATTTATTCCACAGAAAATTTAAATACAAGAGATTAAATAGAAGGTCTTGTCAAGTGAGACCCTGTGAAACTAAGTTCCAATCACTGAGCAATGTCTGATGGAATTGCTAATTAGATCACATATTTCTCCTTAGCTGTATAACAAGGAATCACACCAATGATTCCACTTTTCATCTGCAGAACAAGTTTTCAATCCCTTTTGTAACTAGTTAGTACAAGGTACAAATTCCTACTGATGCTGAACAGAAACATTTATGTATTTATAAGCTAATATATGCCTAGGGAAAAAAGGCCTCCAACTTTTATTTTTCCAGTGTTTATCATTCATTCAGAAACAGATGGTAGGAGGTAAGCTAGGTTATCTCAGGCTTCTTGTGATGAGTTCAGTGGCAGAGACCCAAAACAGCCTCATATGCAGCAGAGTACCTATCCCACTGGTAGCCAGTTTTTTCCACTCAACTCGTTTTTTTTTTCCTTGGAGCCAGTCCAGCCCAGTTCAGCTCTTTTGTACGAGCTGAGGAACCAGTATTGATTTCCCATTTAAACCAATCTTGCGTAAGCCCACCACTGCCGCCCTTGCTATGAATAGGGCGAGCACTGGAGGAAACCAGCTGCAGCATTTTCAACGCAGAATTGCTTCTTTGAGCTGAACGTGATCTGAGTTTCAAATTAGAAAAATAAAAAGCAAAAATGGCAGTGCAGATAGACTTTCTTTTCAAGTCTGATACAGATTCAGCCCTGCCTTCCTAGAGGATTCTCAGAAAACAGGGTATTTGCTTGTCAGAGCAAAAGAAGGAGATTCTTATTACAGGCTTCAGTGCAGTTGTCAACCAAGATAACAAATCCTTGTACCAAAGTGGCCTTAGAACAGTGAGGTAATGAGGACTTTCCTAAAAAAAAAAAAAAAAATATACATATATCAAAATTGTGCAGTGCATTTTTTATGGAAGTGTGAAAATCTGTTGTGTCTTTACTGAGTGTTTATGGATTTAAGCTGAAGACTACAATGATGTATCAGGACTCTCAGGCTCTGTGCCATGAAAGTTATGCTACCAGATTCTATGTGTTCAAGCAGGCATCCATTGCGACAGAGCAAAAAAAATACCTCCTGCACAGATATTTTTAGGGGATAGCAGTGAAGTTTTCCCACATGCTTTAAAAGATAAATTAATGCTAGTAACATTGGTACAAACTTTCCAGAGTCACTGAGCAAGAAGCTTCAGACATCTAGGATGTAATCACTGAAAACTGATGAAAATTCAATAAAAAAATTTGGAGTGTATCCTGAAGTATAACACAGCAGTCAGATACAATTTTGATTTCTTTGTCAGAGAGAAAATATTTGACCCCTGCATGAGCCCTCCCCAAGCCAGACTAAAAATCATAATTTTTGAGATCTCACTCAAAATATCTTAGCAGCTCTCTGACCTAATTCGCTCACTCTCTGCTCTTAGCTGTTTACAGTCTCTAAAACGGGAATCTATATCTGGAGTTTGTCAGAAACAAATTGTAGAAAGCTACTGCATGGAAACAGGATGCCTAGTTCTTCTCCTGGCATATCTCTGCAAAACACTTACAGCAACCATCCTCAGGCCCCAAGGAGTTTAGGCACTAGATGTTCCTGATTTTCATTGAGAAGCAACCCACCAAGCCCAGGTCATGACTGTGCCCTTGCCCCACTTAAATACCACTGGTGTAGTGAAATTAGTCCACTGACTGGGATGAATAAAGACTGAAACAACAATTTGAAGCAGCCTGATTAGACATAGCCTTGGGTGGCATAGTTTAGTGGGAGGTGTCCCTGCCCATGGCAGGGGGTTGGAACTAGATGATCTTGAGGTCCTTTCCAACCCTAAATGTTCTATGATACTATAACTGCCGCTTCATTACTCAGTGTCTTTTCTGCTCATTTTCAGGCTTTGTACAGCCTAGTGAATAAAGATATAAGCTGCTTCTACACAGGCTTTTTTGACTAATGTGGAGAAAAGACAATTTTTTTCTATGTTGCAAATACCCAAAGCAATTGGACAAAATGGAGTCCATTAGGTTATTATAAAGCTTAGCTGTCAGCAACTCTGTCTTCTGGTCATATGTTCTTTGCCAGAGAACTTTATGCAGGAAGATTTCCCAAGAGAATGAAGCTAAGAGTTAGGTGGATTATTTTCATGTAGTGGAATCAATAACCTATGTTTCCTTGGTGAGTGGTCAAAAGAGCCAAATATTTGTAATTCTTAATTCTCAAGTATCCCCACCAGGGAATAATTAGCAGGCTAAGCTGCTGGTTTGATTGATGAGGCTGCTGAGTGATTATTTCTCCAATTTTCCCCTACTTCAATTCTCATAGACTAGGGTCAGTAGAAAGAGAAGTTCTTAGGTTTTCAGATACCATTATTTAGATTCTTTCTGTATTTATTACTATACTTTACCTGCATTTTCAAAGAGCGAATCTGGAGGCACTGCTAAGAAGGTAAGACTTTATAGAGACTTTTGTGAAAGTGTTGCTGAATTTGTGGCATCTGGTAGATATTAGAAAGAATGAAAGAAGAGGCTCTGCCTAGCAGAAAAACTCTGAGGATGAGGCAGTAGTAATACCTGGGGAGAATGAGAAAGCTGTGGAAGGAGTGATGAACATCAGAGCTTTATTTGAGATGCAGTGCCCAGTGAGAGAGAGGAATAAGAACAAATGTCAACAGGAACAAACCAACCGTTTGCTTTTTAATGTAGTCATAAAAAACTTGCATGCAGATAAGGAATATTTTAAAATGTGCCTCAGATGCAAAATGTCATTCTCATCTACTGGAAAAAAAAAATATAACCACTGCTGCCTGGGGCTATGCTAATTCTTTAATGTGATGGCATTCCTGTTAGGAGAGCTCTGCAAGCTTTCCAGGCTGCCAAGCATGCTTGGCACCCATGTCTTCAAGCACTATTCCTGCAAGGCTCCCAAGTACATTTTCATTTTAATGGGTTTTTAAGTCAAGCATCTCTGGCAAAGTTGCGCTCCTAAAAAATGAGTGAGAACTCATGCAAGGGACAATGGCATTCTTTAATATTTACTGCACTAAAAATAGCTTTTTACAACAATACAAGGTATACAGAATGTTCTCTTTGTTCAAAAATGGCCATTTTTAACAACATTTGATGGATGTAATGGGATCTTCATAAGTACAGTTAATATATTCTCTCTCCGTATTCCTTCAGTACTAAAGAGTAAATTGCTTAATATGTAATCTTGAATAAATGTTTCCCCAGTTGCATTCACTTTCTCTTCTTGATATGCTTTATTCCTGCCTGAGTATTTTTCTCCTTTTAATATTCTCAGCAGGCTGGATTTATGAGCCTATGAAAGCAAAGAATAGGAAAGCATCTTCTGCTGAAGCCAGCTGCACTGGTGAACTTAGTGAACAGCTGACCAGGTACTAAATGATATTTGTACAAAGAGGAGAGCAGGATAAACAAAACAAGATAAAAATCACCTTCGTTTTCCAAGAAACATAAAAAGGACCAACACCACACAAAGAAAAAAGAAGAGGAAGAGGGAGAGTAAACCCCCAGTTTGTTTCATTTCTTATTCTAATATAATTTCAACCACAAAGAATGACAGTATAAATGATCAAACAACTGTTTGCTAATGCATTATAGATAGTCATACGCAATATGGCAGCTTTATACTTGTATATTTACCCACCATGAATGCAAAATATACTAAGAGTGACAGGTTATGTAGCCAAAGCTTCTACTCTCTGTAAGCATCTGTGTACTATGAATTATAAATGAGAGTCTTGTGGCCAAAGGTAGCAAGTAATGTAGATAATGCCATCTGAGTAAATGAATAAATGTGAAACAGATGCTTTTTGCATGCAGGGCACACAGGTACAGCCAGGAAGCCACCAGTACAGATTATGGATGCTGGTGAGACAGCTGTTGTCTGAATCCCATGCCAGGTGCATTCCTACCTGGTCTGCACCAAGCCAGGAAAAAAGACCTTTGTCTTACTCGTTTTTGACAAGCTTCCAAAAGGATGACATATCTTCTTATATAGATTTCTAAGGTGTTGGATTTCCTCAAGGCCTTCCTAAAAAATCAAATCAGCGCCCTTATTAGAAGAGCCCTTTATAAGCAGTGGAGAAACTGCCTGAATGGAACATTTGCTTTTTACAGTTGTAAAACACTTTTTCCTTGCTGTTTATGCAAGTCTCTTCTCATTTGATAATATTTTATTGTCTGAACAAATATTTTGCCTCAAGATGAGATTACATGGCACAGGAAATTGATGCTAGAAAGGCATTAAGAACTTTTATATGATTTTTTTTTTTTTGTACATATGAACGTGCTCATTTCATAAGCAGAGGCAAAAGCTTGGACTCTCGTTAGGGAACTAGAGGTTTTCTGTTGTTGGTGCAGACTGCTCCTTTGATGCCTAAAAGGTGGGTTGAACTCCCCAGATAAAATATTAAGCCAAACAGTGCTGACAGAGAGTTTTTACTTGTGAGATACAGCTACTGCTATTCTTTAAAGTTCAAGTAAGTTCATCATGCAACTTGGGTTTTTATTGCTCTTTGCAACTTCTTTTTCTGCCTAACACTAGATTTGTGCTGTGTACATTTCCATGTTTGCTGAACAAAAACTTCTGTCACTTTATCTTGCAAAAATGGAAGCCCTGAGAGCCATTTCTCTGCAGATTTGACTTTTCTGAGTTAATTGTATAGTGTAGGGTAGGTAAAACAGTAGTATGAAATGGAAGTGTATGTTAATAAAGTTTTAAGAATAAAATAAATGTTTGCAGTAATAGAATATGCCTTTTTCTTCCTTAGTCTGATCATCCTGAACTTTACAAAACTCTAAAAGGAAAAATTTAATGACTGAATAAATACCTCCACATATTCTATAATGTAATTTCACTACCTTTTGCATAAGTGAGGTTTTCAGAGACAGAAAGTATAATCATAGTGATGTGAAGTTTTAGAAAAGCTAAAGAATAACATATAATTTCTCAGAATTTACAAAAGTGGTATTCCAAACCCTATCCAAAACTACCAAGGCAGTCACTGTGTTAATTTCACAGCAACCTCTTAGAAGTAAGCTACTTTTCTTCCAAACCAAATATCCCTAGCTGTTCATGATTTTGGTATAGGTGTGGCTTGCTGGCCATTGCCAGGCTTTGAGTTCATACTGAAGTCCATCCAGAGTAATACAGATGATATCCTAAGAGGAATTCTGAATTTATAAAGGAATCATAGAGAAGTGAGTTTTGTAACCCAAGAGCAAAGACTAAAACCTTAACCCAGAACAATACAGGTCTTGCTCACTGCTCTCTTTCTTTTTTCTTTATTTCATTTTCATCTGTGCAAAGTCACCATAAACACTGTCATTGTTCCCATTTGTCACTTCTACCTCCGAATTTTTTACTCTGTTTGCAAAAGTGGAAATGACAGCATACCTTGTTGGGGTGGACAATGGTAAGATGAAATCCAACAGGGACAGACAAGCCATTCACAGTCTCTTAAATGATCTGTTTTGTGATATTCCAATATTTTTAACTGAGTAAAGAAACCAACTTCTTACTAATTACCAGTTTTGACTTACAAAGCAAGGAAATTTCAAACTGTACAACTTTGAAAGCTGTCATATTGCTTTCCAAAATTCATTACTTTATTTAAAGCTAGTGAATTTTGACAACAGAAATGTCATTAATCTACAGGTAGCTTGTTCCTATCGTTCTCCATGTCCTTTTCTTTCTTTCAGCAAGTTAGTCTTGCATATATTTCAGTGCAGAAGTTGTGGGTGAAGAAAGAAGGCTTTTAAGAAGTTTGAGAAGTAATTTGCAAAGTGATAGTTTCTCGTAATGAAGGCTACTACCTTTGCCCAGGTCTCTCAGTATGATAAAATTGTTTCAGAATGTTAATTACTGAATAATCAGATTCCCTTGAAAATGTAATCTGAGATTTTGCTGAAATATGATATTCCTAAATTATATCAGAGCTGCAGTACGGTCAAATCAACAATTTTACTAAAAGAACTCCTGCAGTCTTGTCTTTGAGATGAGACTCTATTATCTCAAAAGAATTAGAAAAGCATCTATGATGCATAGCCAATACCGAAACATTCATCCCATTGGCCTCTATTATCCAAATGGAAATGAGGAAACACCTCCATTACATTTTACAGTGATCCATGCCTTTCTCTTTTTAAGTCAATAAACTATATCTTTCACTGTAGGAGTTTATGCATGTGTGCAAAAGTGACCTTTTGCAATTTGGCTGCTGAAACGTGCTGAGAGAGGTGCTACAGGAATTGTAAAAAGAGATGCAAACCGTTTTTACTGGTGGGCACATCTTACCATGCAGTAATAAAGTGAGGTCTGCAAAGCCTCTTGCTACTCCTATATTTTATTGTTCTTTGTACTGCATGTCAGAATTCCCTACCCAAATCTGTTTCCCCTAATCTGTTTAATTAAGGTTGATGCTTAAACCACAGAAAAGTGATACAGAGAGAAAGTCCCGTAAGTGGATCCTGACCTCTGTGGAAAGCACAATCCCCTCTATCACATCAATGTCTACGTACAGGCTGTTCAAAAATCTCCTTGGAAAGAACATCAAATCATACTGATTCATAGAAGAGAGGGCATCGCAGGGGCACTCAGTGCTCTCACTCTCTTTCAAAAAGAAAAACTAGACTTCAGAAAAAGTACTTTGAAACTGGTAAAATAATCTCCTAAATAAACCACCAGTGGGGAATACCCACAGTCACTGCGGATAGCATGCTGTTCAGTGTATCAACAAAAATACATTTGGCCTGAGGCAATGCTGAGGGCAAACATATCCCAGATGGACTAGAGAGGCCCAAATACCTTCAGAGATGAAAATTTAATTAGAGGAAATGTCACCACAGTGAACAAAAGGATTGCTTTAGTGATTGTTCATCATTGTTTACTACAAGTCAAATAGATTTTTAAGTGTGAGGACAGGCTATGTACAGGAGTGCTCCTAAGTACTAGAATGGAGATGAAAGGAATGGATGTTGAAGATCAGAGACAATCATCCACACCTAAAGGCTGATCAAATGAACTAAATGATCAAATATTGACAGATAGCAATTTTTAATTGCTTCAGTGATGTCAAAGGTGACAAGAGGTGACAAAGGTGGAGCTTTGAAGCCACTAATGAGGAAAAACTGACCTTATGCTGCAGGTTGTTTAAAGATTTTGTTCAGGTTTTTTGTTGTTGTGAGATTCCAAGCATGATAGGAAGCTTGGGTCTCTCAGAAATCACAGTCATCTCTGGAAGCTGGGATGGCCCACTGACTCTTTACCCCTTTTATAATCCACTGTATAATATTCATTCAGATTCTTGCACAAGTCAGGGTGAAATTGCTGGAACAACAATATAGGAGTGGTTGCAGCATAGTCACAGGAATCAGCCCTCTTAAATGAAAATATGTGAGTTCTGACAAGAGTTAACAAAGCTGTTTGGGATAAATTCAGAGAAAATAAGACGCAGAAAACAGTACAGAAAGTCTGTCCCACCATAGCATGTTCTGCATGTGGACTTTACAACTTCAGCATGCAGAGCTGAGATTTTTAGTATGTGAATTTTTATATATTTTTTCCCTGTTTAGCCTTCACTTTGTATGTTCTATGGAAATATTCTACATTTAGCAAAACAAAATTATCATCTTAATTGAAAGGATGCACACAATGATTTCCCCATCAAAGTATCAAAATAGTGCTAATACAGTGCTATTTTCATCTGCTTTTACATAACAGGAATTACGTACTATTACATACAACAAAAATAAAACCTACAGAAATAGTAATTATTATCAAATATCTCCCAAAAATGCCAGACTAATTCCACTTGATTAATCTTGGAGAAGATCAAGGAGACCTCTACCTGTAGGCAACTGGAGAGGAGATTAATTTAAATGGGCTACAGTCTAAGTAAAATATTGGAGAAAGTATTACAAAAATATAATTATATACAACTATGTAAAGTCAAAATAGGCATTTGGTCTTAAGCTCCTGTCTTGAAGTACAATGTTCGTTTGCCCCATTGTATTTTAGTTAATAAACTTTTTTTTTTTTTTTTTTTGCCATATTAGAGCTTTCCTATATCCTTTGGATTTTACTCCTTCTGTTGTGATATGTGTTCTTCTGGATCAGATATAATTGCCTATAGATGGATTCTTTTTTGTGGAGAAAGTACTAGGAAACTTGAAGCTTGGTGAAGATATTAAGAAACCTTCATACTGGTTTTAGCAGAGTCTGGATCACACCTCTGTATTACCTTATTGACTTACTAAGTTTACTGGGTAACACATGCCTTAAGCCTTAAATTCAGGTGATTGATTTTGGTCTCTCTTGCTGCTATTGCTTATTATCACCTGTTACTCACTCTGTTATATTCCGGCCCAAGTAATCTCCTTAGATTTCAACTGACCAGAGGCGGTATGCTTTCACTGGCGGTCAGAATTGGCTTTGTGTTCACCTACATTGTATTAGTCCTTTTTTTTTCTTAGTTGCTTCCCTGTTTTATTATTTTTTTATTTATTTCTTTTTAGTAGGTACAGATTTACAAATGCAGAATTTGTTAAACTGATGCCAAAGGGCATCATCTAAACAAATCTAAACACATTATTGTTTGAAACCTGTGGCAGAGGAAATAACCAGACTCTGATTAGGCAACATGCCATACTAAGCAAATATTAATGAATCTTGGCAACCAAGTATGAGAAATCAGTCTTCTTGCCATCCTTTCTCAGTTCCAGATGGCTATCTGGAAAACCATCCAAACAATAGAAATATACCATATGTAAAACAAAGCTTCATTTTTTTGTTTCAGGTCCACATAGTATCATCTTAAAATTTCACATTATATATTATTTTTATAATTCAACATTAACAAATTTATCAAGGTCCAAATGTATCTAAATTATTGTACACTGAAGAAAGCAGTACTGTGCTTTATAGAGATGTGATTGTATTATTGATGCTATGAAATTTTTGATGATCCACTCAGTTTATACAAACCAAGAGGACAATTTTTTTCTGTATCTATTTATCAGCATTCATAAAATAGAATTACTGAGGTCAGTAATGCCTACTGAATTCATATAAACAGGTGTTTAAAGAAATATGCCACCAACAAGACTAATAGTGGATTAAATTACAGAAATTCTGAAGAGATATTAGAAGCACAGTAATGAGGCACAGACATCTATTTCACTATTATAGTCTTAGAAAAAAGCTGTTGATGATAAATCCATCTTAAGCTACAAGACAATTCTGAAAAGGAAGCTAATTCTCAGTATGTGGCCTTCTTCCTCCAGTGATTATCAGCAGAGTAGATTGCCCACTGATTAGAAACTTGAAGTCAGTAGAGCATGCAAGACATGATGCAAGACAAATAAACCTCCTTAATCAGATGTAGGTAGCATTCTCTGTGGGGACACATGAAACTCAAACATGGGTGGAAAATATGTGTGTGTTTTTCCATGTGTAATCTCTTATTACATTATTTACTGATAATTACTTTTCTGCAGAAAGCAGAAAGTTATTTCCCAAGCAATTGGACTAGAGTAGAGAAATTCAAATGACTGAGAGTAAAACAAAAGAAAATTATAAATAAGCAAAGAGTGACTCCTTAATGAAAAAAAGAATTTAAGATAAAAAACATTTTCATGTGCTTGTTTTATTTTTTTTTTTTTTGCCATAACCATGGAGCTGCTTACATCATTTTTCAAAATATTCTGATGAGTTACACACCACACGAACCATCTTGTGATACTCCTACTCACACTGAGCAGTATCTCACTCCATAATATTTGATCTAAGTTCATTGAGACCATAAATGGGGGAAGATATCTACCCAGTGACAGAAAAGCACTGCAATGTACCATAAAATTAGTGATATTGCTCGCATTATATAGAAAGTAGAAAAATGTAAAAGTCTGGTGCAAGAGTTTGCAGTGCAGTGTGAGTAAAAATTTTATATTTCTGCCATAAGTACCATATCCTAAAAAAAGATCCTAAGTGCCAAACCTAGGATGTAAGAACTTTTGGCTTAGAAGTCTAAAACCTCACTCTGACATAAACCCACTCACCATCTGCATAAATCTAAAGGTAATGAAGCTCACTAGGTGCTCTCATCTGAGTTTTCCACAGACCAAAATCCTTTACGTCTATTTTTTTAAAAAATTACTGACATTTTCACCCTCTTACTCACCTCACCATAACCACTAAAGTACATTGATGTGCTTTACCTGGTGAACACTGACATCAGCATGGCAGGATTTCTATTTTTCTCTTAACTTTTTTCATCCCAGGACATGTCTACACAGGTATATTTTGAATATATAATTTTGCTACTTTTGCCTGCCAAAAACTCAATTAAAAGAGGACAAAAAAAAAAAAAAAAGCCCCACATAAAAGTCTGCAATCCACTCTTTTGTCTTATTCAGACTTTGATTGGATAATTAAGCAGTTAACAAGTAAAAGCTTTTCATCATTAGAAGGTGCCTCAGAACAGGGTTATTTGGTATGAGAATATTTACTTTTTTGTTTATCTGCCAGTTCACAGGAGCAGAGCCTTGCATGGGATAGAGAGGAGGAAACTATTACATACAGCAGACAATTTGATTATTTGATATTACACGCAGAATTCCATGTGTTGGTCATGCAAATTTTATCATTTCCTCTAACATTTTATTTGGCTTTCAGATTACTTTTTAAATATTGGTTGTATTTATAACTGTGAGGTGAAGAAACAGCTTAAGAGGAAGAATTATTGTTGAAGGTCATTTATACTTCCTGTACTTTTAGCCCAAATCTGGAGTCCTTGGAAACTTCCAGTTTCTGGTACTTTTTCCTACTAGCGAGGACGAAACTATCTAATAAAGACAGTTGTGCTCAAATGTGGATAATGAATAAATCTGATTTAAAGAGAAAGTCTAACAAACCCTACAAGAATAATACACTCATAAATTTTTTAGTATTAAATTCACCTCAGAATGCAACACAAGCAATGACACTGATGTTGACTGAAGGAACATTAACCCAGCTGCAATTCATAGAATCATAGAATAGTTAGGGTTGGAAAGGACCTTAAGATCATCTAGTTCCAACCCCCCTGCTCTGGGCAG
>JASSUY010042182.1:0-14962 GCA_032466535.1 Forpus xanthops
AGCTCAGTCCCTGCTGCAGGAGGACCTCCACCAGGAGCACAGAGTGCAGCCCTGCCCATCGCGCACCCTCCTCTCAGGAGAGCAGTGCAGGCGCTCTCTACAGTCCGAGCTCTGCACCGCAGCCTCCGCTCTCATCGGCTCTGAGTGCCTACGCTGCCCGCCGCCGGTGCAGCCAGAGCAGAGCTCCCAGGCCGGTCCCTGCTCATACGACGAGCGCTCACCATCCCGCGCGAGCTGCCGCCCAAACTGCCTCGAACCCGCCCTGTTCGCCGCGTCCCTGGTCGCTCGCGCTCCTTCGGTCAGGTTTTTACCCACTCAGTGCTGGTGCCGCTCCTCCTGGTGCACTCTGAGTCAGCTCCTCGCATCCGCTGAGCTGCCGGCTCCGGGGCAAGCCCTGTCGAAGGCCCGAGGCTCCCTCGTGCCTGTTGCTGCTCCGAGTTGAAGCTCCTGGACGCCGGGCCTCCCCCCGATCAGGCACTGCAGGCGTCTGCTCTCGAGACAGTCGCCTCAGCAACGGGCAGGAAATGGCCGATGATGCCCGGGTTGAATCTGCCGCGGCTCCTCCTGGCACCGCCCCCTCTGAGTAGTGTCAGCTTCCAAATGAAAAAAAAAAAAACAAACTTGTATTTTTGCTTTCGAATGAACCCACTTTAATATTAGACATCTGTTCTCTTAAAACATTTCAAAGGAGATAAAAATCTGACACTTCCAATGATAATAAAGATGAAACTATATTGGCTGCTCAATGTGCACTGCGGCAGTAGAGAGTGAAAAAATTGCATAAAGTGGTGAGAAACTGGAAATTGTCACTTAGAAGGAAAAAAGTAAGCATATAGAACAGGAATGAAGCCTCTTCATTGTAAAAACGTCTCTATATTTCCAGGGATGCACATGTTCAGGTGCATGGGGCTGATTGAGGTGATCAGCATCACAGTCCTTGTTGCTCCTCTCACTCTTGGCCAGTCTGAAGAGCTCCCATGGTTTAGCAAAGCTGAGGCCAGCATTGTATGCTCAGCACAGTTCAGCTTAAATCTGTGCGAGTTTCATAAAACTGAGCCAAGGTGAATATTCTTGACACCAAATGCCTTTCCAGGCCACCATGTTTATCTAGACATTGCCAGGTTCATGACCATAATAATTTGAAAAGAGTTTGGTGTTTGCATGCTGACTGGACTGGGGCTTTTTACTCATTCAGTCCTGTAGGTTTTCAGGCCATTTGGTCCCATCCTGAACTCGATGCAACTTTTTTTTTCCAACTACTACTAGCGTAGTAATTAAGACCACACACATATTGTTATCATTACTATTACTGTTACTGTTACTATTACTGTTACTGTGACAGTTACTGTTACTGTTACTATAATAGAATCATAGAATCATTACTATTGCTATTGCTATTCCTTTTGCAGTTACTGCTACTGCTACTGCTACCATTACCATTACCTTTACCATTACTACTATACATTCCGTTACAGGGTATTAATAATAATGCAAAGAATACTTTTAACCCCAATGATGACGACAACAGTAGGAGTAACAAATGGCAACAAATCTTCAAAAGATATGTGACAAACTGCCACCTCTAAATTTTACAGCTGCTGTCTCCTAGCTGGCTGATTTCAAGCACAGTGCTTCTCATAGTGCTAAATTACATGATGACTGCCTCACTGGTTCTCCCAAAGGGCTCTTTATGTGGGACTTAAATAAGAATCCCCTAACAATTAACATTTATCTTCCATTATACTGTCTAGACCTGGTCTTTTCTTTTAATTTTCACTTTACTTGTTGATTCAGTAAGATACTCAGGAGTGCTTTCTAACAGTGTGAATGTGAATTGACTGCATAAAAATGCACACTTTACACTTAAAATAAGTGGTGGAGTAAACCTGGGCTTTTGTTTCAGACCTGTGTGGGAATGCTTAATTTATTCAGCTCCCCTCATTTAAACCTTATTTCTGAATTTTTCCCCAAGCTAAATTAATTCCAAATTAGAATATTATTCAAAGTTTTTCATGTCTTGTCAGCTGCTCCTTACTTGTACATATTTTAGATATGTGCATTTGTTTTTATTCTGAAAAAGTGCTATTAAATATAGACTAAAATATTTATGCAGTGTGACTTTAAAGCTAAGAATGTTAGATCACAAGACATTTCTCTAATTGAAATAGTCTTTGTGTGTAACTGGAGTCTAAATTAAATTCTGACAAGCCTAGTTAAAACTTTAAACAATAACGTACAGATGACACCTTATCTGTATTGCTTTTCAAGTACAAGTGATTATAGTATTATTAATTCTTTATTACATGAAAAATTAAATAAAGCATTTGCATTCAATGAATATTGCCGCCTGCATGACTTGACTATTTCTAGTTTCCTATAATGTGATTCTTATGATTAATAAATAAAATTCACAGGTATACATGGGTGCATATACACATAACCACATACTGCATAACATATACTCATATAATGTACATACATATTATTATCAAGGCCAAAATATAATGAGGTACTGTAACAGATGCTTAGAATTAAGCCTTTGAATTAATGCCTGGTTTTAGCTATGTTCCTAGATCTATCATGGTCCTTTTGGCCCTTTTGGAACCAGCTTGACATCTCTCACATCTCTGGGTACTTTAGCCTTAGCTGATGTATACTTTGCAGCCCTTATAAGTGAGCTGCCTCTCTATACCTTAAACCAGACACAAAGCACACTGAAGAAGCTTATCTATCTACCTGTAAAGTTCCATGGCAGAATCATAACTTAAAAAGTGAGTGATCTTGCATGAGAGGCATTCTCTGGGACAACATCTAAGCTGGTCTGAGGGTGGGATTCAAAACCTAAAATTACTATAAAACCTTCCTGGCACTCTGCAGAAGGTATCACTGGACCCTGCTCATTGCTATGACTGAGCAGCACTGGTCAGCAGCAGAGACAGCTGGTATCATTGATTAGTCCAAACCAAATAATTGAAACATTCCAGAAGATTTGATGGGTGAAGTTTCCTGTCTTGTTTCTTTACACATATAGGACCAGTTCCTTCATCAATGTAAATCAGTAGGTCCACTATGTGCAGGGAGGTGATACTGGTTTGAACTAAGACTAAAGGTGCCCAAAATTCCTTGCTCACATCCACCAAAGAAAAACCATCACTAGGATTAAAAGCAACCCACTGACTCCATTCCCTTCCTCCACCACCCATCTCCAGCTACTTTAGAAGCTTGTGTGCGCTGGCATGGTGCCACTTAATATCATTTAACAACTGCTCATGTTCAAAACAGAGATGCTTAGGGTGGGATTCACTTGTAAGAAATGTGGATGCTGGCATCCTGAGCTAATTATCAAGGCTGTCTTCATAACCTACAGAAAGAAACATGCATTTTTGATGGAGTCCCTTCATCCAAAACCGCGATAGATTGTCCTCAGGGCACCTCCTTCACTCCTCTGAGCAAGAATAGAGCTGAGTGTGACTGCCATGGAGACATGCAGTGGTGGGATAAGAGTCCTGCTTCATCTGTTCGGGATCCCTCTGCCTCAATCCACATTGTAATGGGCCTATTTCAGCTCCTGAGTGATATATTCTGACAGTAGAGCTGAGCTCAGTTGTTAGATATTCTGGAATGTATACCTGCTCCAGCTGGCATCAAAAACTGTAAGGCAATGTAGCCTTTGAGCTAAACAAAAGGCAATGTTTTCAGAAAGAAATAAATACAAGGATGAGAGCTTCATAAATATGAGTTATGGTCTCTGGTGACACATAAAACAGATGAGCAGAGTGATAGCATTGTTCAAACACAAGCCCACAACCCATGAAATCGCTGGGATCTGAAATATGGTTCTGTATTTCCACTGCTGAGCACAATAATGGCAGCCCAGTGACAATGTTTCTGTTAATAGGAGAGGGCTTGTAAGCAGCAATCACTGAGTTTTATCAGCTCATTGTCAAAGCAAAAAGCAATTGGAATACGTGCCCCAAGGGCTCAAACCACATGGTTGGTATTAGTGCATGCAAGGGATTCTGTAGAATAGTTACATACACTGAGAGGCTTTTTGAAAATGTGCCTTTAATGTCTCCCAGCTTTTCACCTCTTTCTGGAAACAATATGTGGTGGCAGTTTTGGTGCAAGAAATAAGCATAATGAAATTTTTCTCTTTTGAATGAAGGGAGGCTATTCTTTTTTCAGCTCGGACAGACTTTGTACTTTCAGATGTCAAAGAAATCCCAAATTATACTTAAAAGCTCAAGATTTCAGGAAAATCTCCTTAATCAGCAAAAGGGAACCCTGAGTCCCAAGATCTTGTGATTTTGTCCTGTACCACAAAATGGTAATCTGCCCCCATAGTTCATGAAAGAATCATATATAACCCTTTTCTGACAGATATGCAACTAACATGCGCTCCAAGACCTCCAGCAGAGAGACGTGTCTCTCCCATCACTCCATTACTCTTCACACTAGAGAGTTTTTTTCCCAATGCTTATCCAAATCTTCCTTTCAAGAACTGAAAACTACTTGTACTTTTAAGAGCCTTCTTAGGAATAGAAAAATGTTTTTTTCTTCCTTCTTTCCATTATTTTTTTTTTTTAACTTACTTGAAAATTTCCTCTGAACTCAACAGCCACTGACCACCACCCATCCACTTTTGCAGACTACTAGGGATGAGTTTCTTAATGATTGTTTGAAGGGTTCACTGTCAGCCATCCATATGGTGCGTCATCACTTCATAGCTTTGAGGAATCATGGATGAGAGCTGAAACCTTCCCTGGCACCAGAGAAGATTGCTGTAAATAAAGTTTTCTACTCCAGACTTTATTGCTTGTGAAATATTGCTAAGATATATAAGCTTCTGAAGCTCAACCAGAATACCTATGAACTAAAATAGCAACAATAAAGAGGTGGGAGCATTTCACAGAAATCTTTAACAATACCAAGTCTTTCTTAAATGACTCAGTACTTGAAGCTCCTTATAAAACAACTTCACAGGTTTTGCTTTGGTGCTGATCACCCCTTAACAAAACTGTGGTCAACATCAACTGAACTAGTGCAGAGCTCTGCATTTCTGATCTGAGTGAAGTATTGGTAAACCAAATTTCCTAATTACAGTACTTCAAAACCAGAGACTTGGATAGTTTAACCAGAAGATGCAGGAGCAGGCACTTAGCGGACTATAATGAAGACATACTAATAGCTAATCAGCTTGAGCCCCAGCTCAAGGAGCTCTGCTAACTGTGTGTGTTGGGGAGTTATATATGCATATGAGCGGTCACCACTGTGCCCTCCTCTGCAGAGAGATGATTGCCTGGCACATCAGTAAATTGACTTTCATCAGAATAGCAAGACACTGTGCAAAAACTTGCAGAGAGGAAAATTTGACAATTATGAGCTCTGCCTGCTCCCAAGCAAGTCCCTCACCACCTCTGGTGGCATTTCACTTATCAAGACAGAACTTTGCATTCCATTTTTCACTTCAGGAAATGGGAGGTAGAAATGTCTAAATTATCTTTGACTAAATAAGGGCATTTCTCAGAAGAAAATAATTCATAATAAAAAGAAGGAAAAAAATCCCACTGCATTTAACAGCTAACCAAACCCACCCACCAAGAGCAAGTAGGCTGAGATTATTTCCTTTCTTTTTATTTCTTATTATTCAAGTTGCCTATATTAGTAGCAGTGGTATCTTCTTATAAATTACCCTTTCATATATCTGTGAAAATTTTGAGATGATATCTGTCCTGTGTGGTTCAGTTGCCAAAACTCACAATCAATTTACAGAAGTAAAGTAAAAGTGATCAGTATACTTTATAAGCATCTGGTTTTTAAGTAAGAGATTTGGCCTCATTTTCAGTAGTGGAACTTGCTATCTCTCAAAGATCCAAGGAACCGGTGTGGTAGATGGGAACTGTAACCATTCAGGAGTTTCCAAAGGTATTCTGGTCACTAAGCAAGTGTGCGAAGGAAAATGTAAAAATTTCACTTTTCAGAAGCCTCTTTTAAAATTTTTTTCTTTGCAAGCTTTTGCCAATATACTTCATGAAATATGCAACTTCGACATTATTTAAGATTAAATGTATTCTTATAAGCAGTACCTGCTTAAAGCAGAGCTAAGATTTTCCTGGGATAAAGTTCAGCAGTAATGTGTCTGAAGCTCAGCATAACCAGTAGTGTGCACTTGCAGCCCAGAAAACCAACTGTATGCTTGACTGTATTACCAGCAGTGTGGTCAGCAGGTCAAGGGAGTTGATTCTTCCCCTCTACTATCTTGTGAGACACCATCTGCAATATACTATATCCAGCTCGGGGACACCCAACATAATAAGTATGTGCAACTGTTGGAGTGAGTCCAGAGGAGGCCACAGATGCTCTGAGGGCTGTAGCACCTCTCATATGGAGACATAAAGACCTGGGGGTGTCCCGCCTTGAGAAGAGAAGGCTCCTGTGAGACCTAAGAGCAGCCTTCCTTCCAGTGCCTGCAAGAAAGCTGGAGAGATATTTTTGACAGACATGGAGGGATAGGACAAGTGAGGATGGCTTTAAACTGGAAGAGGGGAGATGAAGATCAAATATTAGGAAGAAGTTCTTTCCCATGAGGGTGGTGAGGCACTGACACAGGTTGCCCAGAGAAGCTGTGTCTGCCCATCCCTGGCAGTGTTCAAGGCTAGGTTGGATGGGGTTTGGAGCAACCTGGTCTAGGGGAAGGTGTCCCTGCTTGAGGCAGGGGGTTGGAGCTTGATGATCTTTAAAGCGCCTTCCAACTCAAACCATTCTATGATTCTATGATTCTATGACTTGCATCTGACTGCCAATGGTATTGAGATGACTAAAATTTGATCCTTCTAAGAGTGCCCTTCTGGGCTTCCTGCAATGCTGTAGGACAGCACAGGGTCTTCCCTGAGCTGAGTGTCCTACTCCAGGGGAAATTCTACTGTGAGCTTTTGGGCCTGCCCAAAGTGTGCATCATCAACCACTGCCTCCTGTCCCAGCAAGCTGCTGTAAAAGAAACTACTCACTTTTGAGGGACAAAGTGGAGGCAAACACCCAGACTATTGTTCCATAATTTTGCTTTCACAGAGATAAGCAGACTTTAATTTGTAGCATCTCTTTGTTTTGTTATAACTACAACAGCACTCCTGCCTTTCCTGGCTGTGCAAGTAAACAGGTATTTAACAAAATACTTTTATTCAATTGTCTCGCATGTTACTGAGAATCAGCCAAGCAATACTGAGACCTCTTTTCCCATGCTGAGTTCTCCACTCGGAGAATACAATGCCAGTTGTGTGGTTGCTGGTGCCCCAGCACTCCCTGGCAGTGCACAGTCTGCTGTGCAGCCTATGTGCTCCCATCCAACCCAACAACAGCTAGAAAAACTGCAGCTTCAGATGTTGGCAGAATGTTTGTCTCCTGGGTCTTGTCATAGCTGTGGTCTTATTTGATCAACAGACTTGCCATATGGTCCAAGGATGATCTTGTTCCCGAGTGAGTTTTTTTTTTTTTTAGTTCAAGTTGCAGGGGTTAATGCAGAGGCATTCCCAACAGAGCTGCATGCTGCCTTAATAACCCAGCAGTGCCATGTTAATAGACAAATCAGAGCAACAGGAAGGATATAGGAATTAATGTCACCTCCATTTGCAAAGGTAATGAAAGCAAAGAGAAAATAAGTGACTTCCCAGAGATCATGCAGGTGGAAAACCTATCGCACTTGTTTGACTCTTTGTATCTCAGTTCAGTGCCATAGCACAAGCTTGTTCTTTCATCAAAAAATTGTTTTTTCCTTTTTAGCCAGTGTAAGGGTAGGATCAATGTAGCATAAGAAATGTCCCTTTTACTCATGCTCCATCTGACCACTGTAATAAATTACAGCGACTTGGATGAGAGAGAAATAAAGTAGCAACAGGGGTATCAGAGGTACAGACTTCTAGTACTACCAGGGGAGGCACAGGCCTTGCAGGAAATACCCTGTATCAGCTACCCTCAATTACTCTCCAGGTGCTGGAACAGACATTTTTTAATTCTCTTGGAGAGCATAGAAAAGGATATTGGTCTTCCTTGAGCATGAGTTTCTAAATATAACCCTTACAAAGATTTTCATTCAGCCTTTAGTGGTTTAATCGGGCTTTATGAATATCTCAGATTGGTAAAGAAAAGCTATTTTTACAGGCTTAAAGAAGACGGATCAGAGATGTGGGATATGTGCAGGCCATGTTAGTGTGCTTTGGTACTGTTATCTTCTTAAATATTCAAGCATTGTTTGCTGCTACACTTGCTGTAGGATATTAAATCATCTATTCCACATTAACCTTTATATAGCAATATTCCTGAAGCACAGAAGGCTTTATTCTACCAGGGAAAGAAAATGTATTGATAACTAAGCTTCTTTTCATAAGTTATATTAAATTGAGGCATTTGATGATAGCATTAATGATTGTGCATAGCCCAGATTATGTGAGAATTATAGCAAATCCAGTTATTCATATTGTCAAATATGAAAATTTACTTGCCTTCCTCAAAGGCTGCTTCTTAAAAACAAAGGAAAATTATGATCCACAAGTCTGTGAGCTCCACTTCCATAGAAAAGTTTAAAACTGTTTTGTAGCAGGTTTATCATGGACCAAAAGACCACCTGAAAAGAGCAGTTGGAGAGCTCCAAATCTTCAAATAGCGACACATGATTTAGGACCTGTAAAGAAGAGGGTCTCTAGTGTCCCTATCAAATTTGCCTCAGTTTAGACTAGGGTATGTTAGGAACCCATGTGGATAGCAATTGGTTTAAAGCCAATTGAGACGGACGCTTTATTTCTCATATTTTATTCAAATTCTATAGCATCATATTTTGTTTTCAAGGAGATTAATTACAAAGTAACATATTTTTCAGTGCAGGAAAATACTTTTCTTGGTTAAAACACCTGAGTTTCAAACTTGCCATTCTGGGTTTGCCTTGCGTCTTCCTTTTTAGGGGCTGTTTGGGGAGAGCATATCCAAATTACAAATAACAATAATAATAACAACAAAAATCTGCATTTTGAAAGGTGGTGGTTTTCCTGTTGTCCTTGTGGAGCCTGTGATTATATTAATGCATGGTGCTACTGTCCCTTGAGGGGAGAATTCCACTAAGCACAGGGATGAGTGCGCTGCAGCAAGGCTTTCCACTTAGACATAGCATATAAGCCACACATCCCTGATGCTAACACATCTGATTAAAATTATTCTATTCAAGTAAATGCAGCATGAGGGACATAAGGATCCCATCTGCCTGCTGCACTTAGCCCCCCATGTACTCCTATGCTCACAGAATAGAGGGTCCCTCACCCAGAACAAGAATTAGGAATTTCATGGATTGTGATAAGAAAGCAGGACAGGCTGCACTGAGCAAACACAGAGCATGATAATACCAGCATACTGATGAGCCAACATGCAACTGGCCTTTTCTGTCCCCTTATTTTCCAATACTTATTTCTCTCCATGTTGCCTAAATTCATCCCTTACCCTATCTTTGGTTCCTCCTATGAATATCCCATAATCAGTCCTGTGAAATCCCAAAATGACCTTCCTTTGCATCCCCTAACATGTACTACACTCCTGGGCAGTGACCCCTTCATCCCAAAGATGCCCCAGCATTGATGACTCCTCATAGGTGTCATCTTTGGCTCTTGGGTCTTCGGGTCCCCTGAGTCAGCCCAGGTAGGGTCTGGATGGGGTGCTTTATCCTTCGTTTGGGTTCCACTCACTTGTTTTTGTGCTCCAGTGGTCCTTTTGGCTCCTGGAGGTGGGACTAATGGGCTGATGGCTCCTAGTATGGACCTGGGGCAACTAGATGGGCAGGGTGTTACAGGGTGTTCACCACTGTCTACCTCTCCTCCTTTGTGGGTGTGCAGATGAGCTTCTTATGATATAGCCGAACAAGATATAGCTTCCTTCCTAATTTCGTTATGACTGGTTGATTTAATTTTATTTTTTCCCCAGCATACTGCCTGTCTGTTTGGCACCTAACTAGGAGAATTTAAACCAGCACAGAATAAATTAAAGTGAAAGACACATTCTGCCCCAAGGTGTATGTACTCTGACAAATCCTTCTCTCCCTAGAAGAGGGTTGTGATGAGCTATTAAATTCAGTGTGCCAGTTTGACCAAGGAGGGGTAAGCTGCACTAGAAAAGAGTTACCAGTGTGAGGGAAGTGAATATTTTTATTGGGTGAAGCATTTTTCTGGGAGGCTTTTCTTTGCTGTGGCATGGCTTGAGCAGCTTTGACCAATCAAGCTTGTCTAAGTAGCCCCCTATATTAGTTTTTCATGAATCAAAGAAACCCCCACTGCTGTAATGTCCATCTTTAAAGCCATTGCATTTCCACCTAAGCAGTCACTAGCCCTTGGAGATCATGCTGTGGGATTCCCTCTCTAGCAGGAGCACAATAGGAGGCAAGAAAGGCTGCTCACCTCTCTGCTGACTGTAGCAGGGAGAAGGACATCATTTCGATGGTGTTAGCTGGTGATGTGAGAGTGGAACACTTTTTTGTCCTGGGACTTCATTTTAATCTAGCTGGGCATAGTCTATTGCTGGTGATGCTGAAAATCACAATAGATGTTTAGCCCCTTGACCCTCTCCTCCTGGGCACTTGTGGTAGGTCCCCAGTGACTTGCATGGGTGCAAGCTCATGAGACTGGTGCAGAGGACTCAAAAGAGCAGAGTGGGTGCCAGGACCCCTTCAAGGACTGCATAAGGTCTGTTGAAGTCCCAGGTGGTGAGCCACTGAGATAATAAATTGGTTAATTACATTTCAAAGGTGCTTTCAGGTTGTTCTCATGGATGGTGTCACTAGGAAGCTATTCAAGAACCTTGCTGATACTACAAACCTTATTGTAATCTGCAGCCTGAGTTTATTCAATAGCCTGTTTAAGCCATCAGGAATTTGTGTGTCATGCTGTGACATTGTAAACAATTTTTAACCACCATCAACCTGACACCTTTTAAAGGAAAACAGAGTGCTCTGCTAATGACTTCTTCTCACTAGCTACCTCTGCTGGAACATGCCTCTGCAGAAACAGTTTGCATCTTTCCATATTTGATCTCGTTTGGGTTTGGATGCCTATCTGCCTGCCTATATGTGTTCCTCAGTGTCATGTACACATGGCAAAATCTCCTTCCTCTTTCAGGTCCTCCTGCATGAGCTGTCTTTGCCCTGAAAAGCAGAATTACCCCCAGTAGGACCCCGTGGGTGCCCCAGGCTGCTGACACAGACCCCAGTGAATCACTCGGAGAGTTATGTGGACACATTTATCAGCTCCAATGCAGCTGATGTTTTGAAGATTTTGCACATAGTGTGAAAAAGCCTCAGCATCAGGGGCTATGGTTAGTCCTGGCTTCACAGTGAAAGTTTCAATGTAGAGGTTAAAGCAGTAGGTTGTACACTGAGGTCATGATACAGGATCACGAAATACTACCAGTGTAGCATGGAGATTTCATTCATACTGTGGAAAAGCACTCTGTCTGCAGAAGACCACATCTATGGAGAATGCACAGTTCATCAAACAGAAAAGCAGCACATAATGGTTTGGGTTTTTTTTAAAGGTCGGAGACCTCAGCATGCTTGGCTGAGCTATCAAGAAGACACCTGGAGTATCTACTTTCAAACATTAGAATTCTTTTTCTTATATCTCCAATAGTCAGGAAACATCTCCCTGACAGTTTCCCTCTTCTCTTTCAGCTCCACTGTGATATTGGTGTTCCAAAAAAGCAAACATAACCAGTGCTCTGATCTCTGTAAGTCATCAGGCAGCTGTGCCAGAGAAAACCACCATTAATCCTTACAGCAGCAGTTTTGGGGCCTTGTCTTAGAAATGCTTCTGCTCACGCTGGAGTAGGGGTAGTCCCTATAGTAGGCTTAAGTACATAATAATTTGCAAGGACTGTAGCCTAAGTGCAATGCTGTCTCACCCTTTCACTGTTATTATCATTCATTTATCAATTAAGATAATTTTTGACAATGACCGTGGGACCTCACTAAGTCTCCTACATTGTATTTCAGTGCAGGTAGTACTGAGCTTCGTCTCTGGCAACAAATGAGATGATAGGTATCCACTGCTAATGACCTTCATTACATATTAGTTCTTTCTATATTTGAAGCATATGCAACATTTAAACCTGGTACTCACTTTTGACTTTGTCGCTTCTTGCAACTCTTCCAATTTTCTTTCAGCACGAAGGTGTTTTCTGTGGCAGTAACAACTGCTTTCCCTTCTTTCTCCTCCCTCCCCACCCCCAATGTTTCAAGGTGCGGCTTTAAGACTTTTCACCCCCTATTCTGAATATATGCTTGAATTTATTTAAGAAGATTAATCAGAAAGGAGACTTTCTCCCATTGTGGAAATATTTTTGATCAGAAATTCAAGTGAATACGTATTTATTCATTCAGATTCTCAGGCATGGAAATCTCTGACCTTTGAATACAAACACAAAAATTGGTTTTATTTTAATCTCATCTCTGTAAATTAACATAGTCATATAGTTTTCAAAATTAAAACCTCACAGGATTAAACCCAACTGGCAAATATGGCTTGGAAATAATTTTTTGTCCCAAATATTAAGATTACCAAATGTAGATGAAAGAGGCAATTCCAGAAGAAATTTCTGTTCCTTCACAACTAAAGAAGATAAGCCTTAACTATATGTGCATGCAAAAAATGTAATATGATTTATTTTCCAACAGGCAAAGCTACTGTATATTGCTTTAGGTCACAGAGCAATGTGACTGGAGTATAAATAAAACTGCAGGGGCTCACATGCTGATGATGGCTGTAATTACTGATAAATTCTGCTTTAAAAGCTTGGAAACAAGTCAGTCTTGAAATGGACCACAGCATAACGTCTCTCTCATTGCATGAAACTAAAATGTACCCCTCATTAGAACTGCCTGAGGTTTTCAGACTTGCCAAGGGATAAAAGTCATATCTGCAGACAAGAAATGAAATTAGTGCCTTCAACTTTTTGGAGAGAATTTTAATAAGGATTAAACAAGGCTGTTAAAAAAGAAAAAAAAAAAAACCAAAACAAACAAACAAACCACCACCACCACCACCACCAAAAAAAAACCAGCACAAAAAAAAACAACTAAAACCCCCATGCTCACCAAAAGTAGGTTTTCCAACCTGAACACAGATCCATAGTTCCTTGTGGTTTTAAGAGGAAAATGGGTTTCTCCCCACACTATCTTAGTAAACTGATTCCTATTTTATCCTTATGGTTAATAGCATCTGCGGGCAGGTATCCAGCTGTGTTTAGCACAATGCAGATGTCCAGGCAAGGCTGAACCCTGTCCCATAGTCTCCACAATCCACAACTAAGATGAGCAACATGTGGCTTTTTCAGGTCCTCTTTACTCCAATTCCAACCATTTCACCTCAGTGAAATCTATTGTAGAGTGGTTTATATCACCTCATTTGCTGCAATGCATATTTCACTTTGAAGTCTTGTCCTTTTGTTTTTAGAAAGAATCAGTCAGTGTATCTATGCTGGAATATTGCATACCAGCATGAATAATGGTTGGTAAGGGATTAAAACAGCCATCTTTCAACATTTAGTATAGGCAGAAGATATCTTCTACTAAGAAAACTCCTCTGGATGTGTGCATTACTGAGAATATTTATGTTGGTTGGTTTGAAAACAGGAGAGGAGAGCTGCAGAAAAAAACATGACATTGGTCACTTGGGAAGATGTTCCCTATGTCTGCTTTACCATGGTAAATGCATGGTAGGGCTGTGCATGACAGATATACTGGATGTCTGAATTGTATTGATGGAGTTTCCTTAGGAAGCAGACTAGGAAATGCCGGCAACTTCGCACTCCTCCACAGTGCAAATGGGAAGTGACTGCTGTCACACAGTGGCCACTTAATGTCTCAGATAAAAAACTCTGGAGTGCATGGGCATCATGCTTGCCTTCATTTATCACAGAGGCCATAATAATATTGCCAAAACATCTCCTGGGAGAGGTTTGCATCACCAGTGTCTAAAATCTGCCATTTGACTGCTATTATCTGAGCTTTGGGCCAGTCATGCTTAGAGGTTTTGGGATTCTGCTGTGGCATCAAGTAGTTTTGACATCTGTTTTCTTATTATATTTGGAAAGTTTTACAGAGATAACTCTCAAATCTTTGATCTGTGGTGCCACAAGGCTGAAGAATAAGAGTATTCCACATAGAAGCTATAGGCACACGCTGAGTTCTTATTTGAATTCAGAATCACCAGAATTATATGATGGACGTGATTTTAATATGCGGGGATATTTCTGAAATGTGAGGTCTGAGTATAAAAAAAAAATCACAACTTCCATTGTCTTGTGAAAGATAAAGGTTTCAAAAATTCAGCTTATTTTTATTTTCAGTGAGTCAGTGCTGACATGACATGGGTGATAGCTGAAAAAAAACAGATGGGGACGATTATAGTTTGCCTTGTCAGGTTTAAATTGTCAGCATATGCATGGTCCGACACTGTGCCCTTGCATGCTTTGCTCAGCTCAGCCCTGTCCCCTCCCAGTTATAAGACAGCAGCAGTGGTTAGTGATTTTTCATTAATGGGAAAAAAAAACACCCAACTGATTAATTAGCTAATCTTATACTATATCATGTAATGATTAAATATTTTCCCTTCCAACTATATTTTTGCAGTAGCTAATCTATTAAAAATGAAAGCGTTACGAATGGTGAGCCAAGTTTTTTGATAAGCATTATAGCTTCTGTGGCTATCCTGCTGGAAATATTTGAACCAGCTCTGTCCATACAGTTGCTTTTATTGATGCATCTTTAGATTTCTGTAAAGCATTTGGTACCAACTGACCTTCAGACTATGATGAGGTTCTAAAGAAACTGTTTCAGTCTTCATTGGAAAATGTTCTGACCATATGTCATGGGTTCAGCAGCAGCAGTCATTTTTCTTTAAGTAGTAGCTGGTGAGCACTGTGTTTTGGATTTTTGGCT
>JASSUY010042184.1:0-18146 GCA_032466535.1 Forpus xanthops
TGCCTCACCACCTTACAATAAAGAACTTCTTCCTCAGGTCCAATCTAAACTTCCCCTGTTTAAGTTTGAACCTGTTACCCCTTGTCCTGTCAATTGTAGTCCCTAATGAAGAGTCCCTCCCCAACATCCCTATAGGCCCCCTTCAGATACTGGAAAGCTGCTATGAGATCTCCACTCAGCCTTCTCCATCTTCTGTATGTACTTTCCCTATGATCAACAGGACCAAAGGGGAAAGGTAACTTGTGTTTTGCTGGCATCATAGTTCTAGAAATTCCAGAGATGGTGTCTGGTGTTAGTATTCAGTCATGCTATACATCCAGGTGTATCAAAGATCATCTTCACATTTGTAGACTGAATTTAAGTGAACAATCTCTTGAGTCAGTGCTTTTTTAGGTTGTATTTAGGTTGTTGTCTGCAAATGACTGGCAACCAGAGATCAGATGGGGATTTAAGTGTTTTTTTCTTTCCCTTTGCATTTCATTTTTACCATTGATAACTGCCGTGAATTCAGTGAAGCTTGAAACACAACTCGAAGCACAATGATAATGGAATCACCAGTAATGGTGTGTCATGTGAGCACATAAATGTGGGTTATTTTGCTTGGCAGATGATGAATATATGTCTGTTTGGGGAGCATAGGGATATTTTTGAGCAGTGCAGCCGTGGTTTCAATTGATGGCTTGCAGATCCTTGGTTCATTTCCCACTAGAATGGGAGTAATTCTCTAAATTCATAGGGCTATATTTTTCCCACTTCGGAGCTTTCACCTCATGCAATCCTCTTGACAGCAGAAGTTCGTTTAAAGTCCAGAACATGAATTGCACAACTCTACCCCAGTAGTGCAGTACATTAATTTTTCCTAGGATCATCCCTTCTCACAGTTGATATCAAGTTAACTTTAATGTGTTGGCAGGTTGATAAGTGTCATATAAATGCTGAATAAGTTCAGAGTGTATCAAGTGAACTGTTTATCTGTTTATCACAGACAGCTCTTATAGCTTATCCTGAAGTTAACTGATTTCATAGGCTTGTCCTTGAACAAGATACTGCTCTGGGGCTTGCATTTGCTGTGCTTGCAGTTGACTTACCCACACACAGAAAGGAAAGAGCTTGCGAAGAAGATGCCCTTTCTTGTCTGTCCATCTGTGAATAGCACTTGGTTCAAATCAGAAAAGCCTTCTCCTTCCTCCCCCAGTGAGGATGGAGAAGAGCTGTTGTGTACCTCAAGTTCACAGAGCCCTTTGTCTCTCTGACAAAGCACTCAGCTGTGTAGGTGGGCTCTTCCCGTCACTACATATACCCTGCATGTTTGTCATGACACAGACAGAGAGGCAGAGCTTTGTTATGAGAAATAGTTGCCTCAGGTTTGAGGTTTATATATATTTATCTTGGCTTGTTCCCTTAAATGCCTAAAGAACCCACTGGTGGTTTACAGTAAGAGCTGTCACTTGTACTCATAAAGATGTGGTGTAAATGTCTCCATAGTGCAGTAACTACATTTAGATGCATTGTCTACAGAAAGCCTTTCTGATTCAGCCTGCTTATCATACCTGACATTTGGAACTGTAAGCATTCTTTTATGTCCATGTGAACCAGGGGTCCTGGGTCCTTATGCTAAATACGGATTAACAACTTGCTGTTTCTGCAGAGCAGCAAGAAACTAGACCCATGTGTTTCCCAAGAGCTCTGAAACATCACCCTTTTTAATAAGTCTTTTTATAAAGGGCTCCTCTTCTGTCCAGACAGGCAGTCAAGTACGTGAGTGAAAAGTGTGTGCATGCTGCTGCTCTTGCTTGAGATAGTATGACACAATGGATTTTTTTTTTTTCCTCATGGTATGATATAGATGAAAATCAGGGTTACACAGTGCATATTTATAGTTACGCAGCTATATTTATACCATTAATTAACTAACTTTTCTGCAGTTGGTTTATCTTTTAGTGGTTGCATCATGTACTGTTGACAAAATAGCTTCTGGTATTGAACTTGCTGACTTGAATGTTGGGAACTGTACAGTTTGTTTTGCTTTCCTACGTTGATTGCAACAGTCCAAAACAAGCAGCCTGACAATGCCTGTATGTCAGCTGGCAGCTCAAAGGGTAAAATCCCATGTTTACTCCCAAACTCAAGCTGGTGAAGCAGAAGTTCTGTTCTGTATAGTGACCAGTGTCGCATTAGGGAAAGAGGTGAGGGCTCAAGAGGGACTTGAGGATGCATCTGAATTCTGCTGGCAGAGCATCAAGATGATGTATTTTCCCTGCCCTGTGGGGAATGACTAACTACTTCTCTAGTGGGAGGATTTTACTAATCAGAAGTGCTGGTTATTGCTGCTTCTAAAATATACTTGAGGACCAGCCTTTTGCCTTTGCAGTTTTGTCTTTCACTTTATATAACAGACACTTTTGTAAAAGCACCCTAGGGCATCTTCTTGCAGTTTCTCTGCTCTTCCCAAGTTCTTCCCACTCAAGGAGCCTCAAATCAGTTACAAAATATTTCAAGTAGTATGGTTCCTGCAGCAAAGATTTTTCTTTAATTCTCTCCCAGACAGATCAAACAAGATACCTTCTAAATTGGGAGTGTGGTGCCACTATCTTTTTATTGTTGAGGAAGGGATTTTTTCGCTCAGGGTTTTTTTTTTTTTTATATAAGGAAAATGGCCTCTGGCAGCCTTACCTTGTTCTTCAGGACATATTTTCTGTTAAGTGGTGTGGCTTCACCTAGACATGTGTTGAAAAAGGAGACAATGCAGCAAGGATATTAGCTATGCATCACTATCTCCTTTTTTAAAAGCAGCTAATGAATTTCTAAGTTGCTAGTGTGATATCCTGGCTGAGCAGGCTTAATGTTGATGGTTTGCCATTGGCATTGCAGGAGAGGATGTTTGAGGGTGGCATACTTTTTCTTCAACTGTTAGTTTGTCTGTTAAGAGTACTTCACTAAAACCTTTACATTTGACCTCTGGATGGCTGTGAAGGGAGAAGTATGGTAAACTTAATAAAACAGCAAACATTGGTACAAAAATCTACTTGACTGTAATTTAAAGGTAATTATGTTGCTTAACTTACTGTAAATTAATACATCTGCTAAATTTTAAAGGCCAAGAATTGAAATGAAATGTGAATTTTCTGCCCATAAATGGTCTTAACTTACAAGGATGTTTCTTTTTCTTTTCCTAATAGAAATACACTGTATCAAGAATAACCTACTGCTGTCAAGGTGGTTTTGTTGCCATTCTGTTTGACTGGTAAGAATAAATGAAATAGTGGGTTAAATTGTTGCAGCATCTTGCAAACGCAAGAGCAACTTTCCCTTGTTGGCTGCCCAACTCTCCCGGGGCCTGCAGTACTTGGTACTGTGGATCTTCAGGCGTCTCAGGCATGCCTCTGGGTCTTCATTGTACTTGGTCTGAGTTCAGAGGTGAGTGTAATGATTACTCAGCTTAGCTGAATTTTGCAGACTTTGGGATGCCTTTCCTTCACAGGGTGAAGTGTAAGGCTAGGATGCACGTGAGCCCTGCTTTGTGCTCAGGATGTCTCCCTAAATTGCTGTGCTTGACCCGTGTGTTTTGTGTCCTGTTTTGTTCAGGATACTGTGTTGATGCAGTGGCCAGACTTCTGCTGCCATATTCTGCTCCCGTAAATGGGTTTGGCCATTCTGTTTAAAACTTCAAAATCGCTTAAGTTTAAAATTGGAGAGGAGGGGGTTGCTACCCTGACTTGGTTTCAAGCATGTGTTGTGTAAGGACAGAGTGCTCAGGACCTTAAGGGTTTAAGCTGGCAGGGAAATGTCTTGCAGGGATGGACAAGCCCTCTTCCCCTCTCTACAGCATCTTAAGCCTGCCAGGGAAGCTGTTCTTCCTGACATAGCTTGCCAACAGGAAAGGGAGCAATTGCCAGAGCTGCCTGTACAATGAAATTGGCAAGCTGTCCCCTCAGTGGATTTGCTCTTTGCCAGAGCAAGGAGGCTAAGTTGCTTCCCTTCTGCATGGTCATCCAAACTGGCCCTGGAAAGGGAAGCCATATCAGCTGATGTCTGTGCCAATGTCACTTAGCCCAGGGGCCTCACCATGCTGTGAGTCAGGCTTTTATTTCCAGTTTCGTGGCCCCGCATTTCTAAACAGTGCTGTCACGTGGACCTGGTAAAACACCTGAGAGGAAGCTGAGCTATTCTGCCTTGGCACACTGTGGACTTGTCTGAGGGAGATTAGGAAACTCTTGCACATAGGGGCTGTGTCTGCTAGAGGAATGAGTGCTGATGAGAGAGGCAGAGATGAGTGCATGGCTGTTCTTCAGCCATGTCAAGGTTTCCTGACCCTGTCATTCTCTCCTCCCTTCTCTGGCACGCAGTTCCTTTACTTTTCCTTTATTTTGACTAGTGCTCAGCTACATACTCCTTCAGGTGAAGCTCTGTAGACCATTGTACCTATGATGCAGCACTCCTTATGCAAATCCTTAGTAAACCATATGAAATTCACTACTTTTTTTTTCAGGGAAAATCAGAGTTGACTGTTTTTTCATTCATACAACTCTTGAAAATACATTTGATGTGTTACATGTTTGCAGCTTCTGTCTCAAATCATGTAAGCAAACTGCACTTGAAGTGCTAGGTATTTTTTTGCAATTCCTGGTGGCCTTGCTTTGGCTCTGTTTGGAATTAGAATGGGTGTTTGTAGTTTGCTGTACTAGTAATGGCTGTAGGTGGATTCGATAATAATGGTAATTAAGTTTTTCCTTTCAAAAGTATTCCCACAGTCTACGTCTTTCAGCTTGATGCCGTTGCCAAGCAGCTAGTTTACAAGCAGCAAATCTCTTTGAAACATAAAGGTTGGGACATTGCATTTGAGGAAACTGGAGACCTATGGATATTGCAGGAAGACAGTGAAGCTCCTCTTCAATTGTACAGACCATGTGATGGACAGTGGAAGGTGGATACCTTTGTTATGCTAACATCCTGAATGTTTTGTGTTGCTTGAGGCCATAAGAAAAATGGAATAAACTGTTTTCTGTGAAAGCTAAGTGGCATATTTCTCTATGTCTTGAGATGGAGTAAAAGTCATAGATACACATCTCATTCTACTTCTTCGTATAATGCAAAGGTGCTGAGGGCTTCTTACGAATACCAGTCTCTGGTAAAGTTAACATCTGGTGTAGCAGGATCAATCAGAGTGGTTGTCAGCCACTGTACTCCTTACTTTCAACCATTGCTTGTGCTTTCTGTGTGCTACACCTGAATATTTAAAGAAATCCCCACAAAACCCCAAATCCCTTTGTGGTTTGCTTAGGCATGCTTTCCACACAGCATTCCCTATGCCTGCCTTTGGGGACATGGCATTCTGGGGCCATTAAGGGGATTCTTTTTTTCACTGAGAGCAGGGAGTCAGAATTGAGGGATGTGCTGTCAAGTTCTCTGTAGTAGCCTATTCGATGACTGGAAGCTCCTTTTTTAGCTTTGTAGGTCCCTAGCTAATTATGGTATAGCTGTGAAGTGGTTTCAGATGAACCTTCTAAGTATGTTTTTGACCATTATGTATTCCTTGTGGTATTCCTTTTCCTCACAGAGTGGTAAGTGGGAATCCATTTTCTTTTCCTTCAAGCTGCAAAGCTTCCTCAGCAGGACACATGTTTTCAGACTGTGATGTTCTGTCACAGTCCTGGAAAAAAGGAGCCTAAAAGAAATCATGGAGGGTTTACGCTTGCTTTCCTTTTCACTGTATTCCTCTGAGAGCTGCATTTTCAGTGTGTTGTGAAACATGAGATTGCATGATATTCTGGAAATGATAAAGCGTCCCTTCTTTTCCTAGGCTGTAACTGATGACAGGGGATTACAGAAGATGACAAAATATCTAAAAGACAACTGGGCAGTGTTTGAAGGTGAGAAATTTGGCTGAAAGGCCCAGAAAATGCAATTTTTACAGCTAAAGCATAAAATTTAGGAGCAAGATGAAAGTTCAGGTCAGTTCAGGTGGCTGTTGAAGTCAGTCTTCCAGTTTTCTCAGTTTCACACTCTGTCTGGTTTGGAGGTTAATGCAGGTCATGAAGTGTTTCAGGTTACTGTTATCAGAAACCAATGTAGGTATTTAGATCTGGATTGTAGCATTAAAACTGTTTTACAAAGAGAACTTATCACAAGGTTGTATGTAAACACCCTATGACAGAGCAGCTGGAGTCTGTCTTACTGCTGTGATATCGAATATTGTTGTTTGTCATCTTGTCCTTACCTGGCAGGACACTATCAGAAGTACAGAGGAGATAGTAAGAATGGAATAGCCATGGGAGGAGCAGCTTTCCTGTAAAGGTAGGCCCTTTGGGTCCAACTTGGCAAGGTAGATTATGTGGAACTTGCTGTAGCTAAAAGGTATGACCCTGGATGGTACTACAGATGAAATTGCTTGGTATCAGGGTTCGTTCGTTTCATTCTTGATTTCTGCCCCACACCCAGTCTCTGGCAGAAAAATACTAGTTCAGAAGCACCCTATGTTTCTACATTTTTTTGGATTAAAAAGAAAAAAAAAAAAACCACCTAACTTTAGAAGCTGAAATTATGGCAGTGGTGGCTGCAGGGTAGAGAAGGGTTGCAGCATGTGCTAGGGGATGTCTCATTATGTATGGAGAGTTGGTTAATTGAAATTTCTTTCTTGTACTTTGCTAGGAGACTAGGAACCTTCCTTAAAAAAGGTGTTACAGTCACCACTGGTCCTGTGGTCTTTTCTTTCTGGTCATATGTAAAGATAGAAGAGTTGCAAGAATTTGTAGTCTAATGCGAAGTCTCCTTAATATTTAGTATTGGATGGTTTGGGAGTAGCTGTCACTAAGTTGGTCATTAAGTTGTTTTTAAGTTGTTATAGTCTTCAAAATCTAAGAAGTCAGGTACTGCTTTGGAAGGAAGTCTGCACGTAGATGTTGCAGACTTGGTAGTTACAGCCAGGCAGATAACTAGAAGTATAAGGTCTTGAGTGAAAATGAGACCTCGTACTTACAACAGAGAATTGAAAAGAGCTGGCAGGGGGGAAAAGGTTCTGAGTGTAATGAGCCAGTGTAGCAAATTGCTGTGAAACGTGGTAGCTGGCTACATCTGCAGCTGGGAAAGGGGGACTGCTCAGATGACAGTGTCTATTATTGTTAATTAGTAAGGGGAGGCTCATTTGATGAGCACTTATTCCACTGCATAATTAGTGCTTGAAAAGGTAGCTACTCCTTTTAAAAAAGGTAATCATTATATTCTTTAACCCAGCCTTAATGCCTGCATATAGTCCTTTTTATAAACTTGTTTCGCCTGATTGCAGATTCTGTAGAATTTATGACACATAGGTCAGTCTTGAAGTACATGTTGGGCAGTTCGAAATTCTCTAATAACTGATGTCAGAAAAAGACAGAGCGAGATTTAGCACAGACTGGTCAAGGAGGGAGTGACATGGATGTTCAAACTCACAGCACACAATTTATTTCAGGGCCAAAAGCCAACAACTAAATTGGTTACATAAGATCCTTGAAAGTAAAAGTGTTCCCTTTGCTGTGCTCCAGCAAGGGAAAGTTCTTCTGTTTTTCTACCAGGAAAAAGGGATTGCTGCATGTACGTTACTGTGGAGTATCACACCAGCTTCAGGACCAAACCCTGGCAAATACTAGATTTCCTTGCATTTACCCTTTAAGATCAAGAACTTTGGGAAGTGGGAAAATGTAGGAATACAGAGAGACCTAGAGGTCGCTGACTTTGTCAGGTACCAGTTAAAAATTTGGATGTAGCCTGCTAGTGCACTTCTCTGTTCTCTGCAGAAGCAATCTGATTGGGGTACTTAAATAGGAGTTAGCTCCCTGTTAAACTTGTCTAAACTTAGTGTTGGAGATGGTGTGATGAATATTAAGCTGAAGGTGTAACAAAACTAGGAGTGAATGCTTAGAAAATATGTATTACTGTAGGACATCACTATTTGAAGTCTACTTCTTTGGGTTGCTTTCAAGTTAATACTCATGGAGAGAAGTCTAGGAGAGAAGCACAGTTAGGTAGTGTACGCCTTTGCAGTGCTTAGGTCTTGGGGAACAACTCAATGGGATGTCTAACAATAAGATGCAACAGCAGTTATTTCAAAACCAGAAGTCTTGAAGTCTGAAAATGTCGTATGTGTAAGGAGAGCCGTGTGCACTGGTTGCATCAATGTCAGGGGCTTACCTGTGTATGAATTTTTTAGCCTGAAAGTGAAGGTTATGCTTGCCTGTGTGGATGCTGAACAGAAGTTTACCAACACAAACCAGGCTTACACAGTGTAAATGCTGGTATTTAATAAAGTGGATAGGACCACAGTAAATGAGTTGAAATGCCACTATCCAGAATTGCAGTACAGGAAGTAGTTGATGAGACCATTAAGGAAGTCAACACTTGTCTTGTGTTCTTGCTTTGCTCAATTGCAGGTTTTGTCGGTGCAGAGAGCTACTACAGCAATCTCTACAAGGCTTCATTTGAGGATATGGACAGCTACCTACAGAAGAAAGAGGAAAAGTTACAGCAGAAGAAAAAGAAAAGGCAGGATCTGCAACATGGTGCAAATGGACAAACAAAAAAGATGAAGACTGGAGAATCATCACTATGATACTCTTGGCTTGCAACTTTTGCCATGCTGAAAGGAACTGATGCGACTGCGGACTGTTTTTAAATGTAAAGTGAATTACAGAAGAAGACTATTTTAACCTTTTATTCAGATTCAGCTTTTCAGTTTAGCGGATAGGCCAACATCCTATTTGCAGCAGATAATGCATTTATGATATGCCTAAGCTTCTAGCAGCATACAGGTATTAGCGCTTCAGTTCTAGGAATCTGTAATGCATGATAATGGTATATAAATCCTTGAGATAGTATTTTTCTTGAAACAGGATTTTCTTTTTGCCTACTGTGTTCAGGCTTTCTTCTTCAGGTGGAAGTATGCTGATTAAAGTTGATGTGATGTTTTTTGTTTGCTTTTTCTTTTAAGCTGTTTAAAAGGCCTGTTAGTTAGTGTAACTAACTTGGTGTACTTGGCTATGGGAAAGGGCATGTAGGAAAAATTCTTGCTGTATAAGAAAGGTTTTAGCTGAGACATCATCATCTCTGTTTTTACCCTTTACCTTCCTTTTATATAGTAGGGATTCTGTCTAGCTTCTAATTAATCGCTTTTCACTTGTGGTATATTTCTATAGGAAGATGTATGAAAATAGATTTTTATACCCCAGAAAGTAAAATGTGTCCGTCAACTTTGTGTTACTGGAGCATCCTTCTGTTGCAATATGATCGCAGTGTGCCTGTGAAAATTATTTGAGAGGCCTGTGAGCAAAACTTGGACAGCATTCTACTTTTTTCATGTTGCAATTACCCAAGAAATACATCTTTTTGAAAAGTTATCAGTAGGAGCCTTCTTGGATCACTTGTTGCTTCATCACAGGGCAGAAGATACGCATTAATATACCAGATAGCATCATGTCTATATAGAATATAATATACTTCATAAAACCAGGTCTAGGAATCTGTACAATCCATTAAAAGTACTCAGAATTAACCTATGAACTATGAATAGTTCTCTAGGTCTCTTTATATAGCTGTCCTCTGTGGAGTAGCTGGACACTTAAACATTCTGCACTCAAATTTTAGTTACTCTAGAAGACGTTGTTGAGATGTAACTCATTTTGAGAGCATCAGGTGAAGCAGAACTTGCTGTTTATGTCCACTCAGAATTGCAGTCTTGTCCTTATTGTGTGTCTCAGAGGCCACAAGTCTTACTTGTGCTGTAGAATGTCACATAGATTTTCATATTCCTTCTGTTTGAAAGTGCCCCTTTAAGATGAGAGTGTTGAGTGCATTAATACAGAGTCTGCTTCAGCTCCAGGATCTGGTTTTCACGATTCATTCTAAGTAAAGAACCTGCCTTGGCAAAGATCTCTTTGGACAAAGATTGTGAAGTTTCAGGAGTGATATTGTCAGTTCTGGTTGAAAGTCCAAATTCTGGCAGGAGCTGCCTTGACAAGAATAAAATGTGAAGCAATTTCTACTGTGTATAGTTACATGATGTAAGAATGCAGTGTCATAGCCACAAAGATTGTGATTTCATGTAGCAGTTCAGCCCGCTCTCTTCAATATCCACCTATGAGGGATCTGAAGCATCTTGTTCAGATATCGCCGAATCAATTGAGTCCTCTTTGATTACGCCAGATTTTGGACAAAGAAGAAAGAAGGCGGTATGTGTGGGTGAGCAGTTCTATCCCCTCAGGTGCAATAATCTTTTATTAGAGAATGCTGAGATAAACAGACCTGACTTTACATAATTGGAGCAGATGCTTTTGAGCTGACTTTCTGTCTTTCGAGAGACTGCCTGAACCACCAGGCTGGCCTGGTGGAGTGGGTTACTGGTTCTTGTGACAAAGATTTAGCCTAATGTAAGGTCCACCCGGGTGCCTGATGACTTGTGCTGCATGGAGTCCTTGCTGTTTCCTAAAAGTTGGCTTGGATAGTGTCCTGATTTGTACTGTTGATGGTCATCTTCTCATACATATGGTGTCCTTTTTGCTCTAAGAAGGCGGTGTCTGTCGTTAGCTATGCGGAATTAGAAGCACTTATTTCTGCGGAGCATCACTGGATATGCATACATATGGGATGTCAATAAATGGAGCAAATGCTTTTGTATATTTAGGCAGGGAATGTGGTAAAATGCTTAAACTTGGAGCTGAAATGCAGATGTGAGGCCAGGGGCTTGGTCTGCTGGCAGTTTGTAGCCTCTCCAACAGAAGATGTTGAATGTCAGTAATGGAGTTCAACAGATTTTCTGGTAGTTAACTGACATCCTATGCTGCTGCGCATCTAGGATTAAGGAACCCTGTAATTTCAGTCTTCTGAAGGACAGATGGTGGTTGTTAAAACTTTGTGGTTGTTGTATTCATCTAATTTAAAAGGTGGCTTTAGGGAAGGCAGTTGGGGAAGCAACTAAGGAAACTCCAGCCCCAGGGTGTAGCTTTGTGGTTGTCCAGGTGAGGAGTTTGGTCATGTACAAGTTTGGTAGCGCTGTCTTGCCAGAAACAGGACAGGACCTGCACTGCTTGTGAACTAGACAGGACAGAGGAAAACACTCTTAACTAGTGGAGTTTTTTTGCTAGCTGTTGGTGAAGAAATTGTTCTTTACCCCGAACGAAGTGCGCAACATTTGTGAACAGGTTGGAATCTGCAGTCCAAGTTTGTGCTGGATCATTTCTGCATGTCACAAGGTGATCCTGTTTTTGAGATGGTGGTTTCAGCTAAAGGCAGGTCTCTTGTGTCATCAAATCAGTATTTTAGCTGGGTCCTCTGAGATCATGAGGGCTGGTCTCAAGGATTGCTCTGTTGCTCTTGCCTGAGCATAAGGGGGATGCTGGAGGCTGTAGCATGCCTGTCCTGCAGGGCCTGTTCCCTGTGACACGCCTGCTCATCAGATAGCTTTCTGCCTAGCCCTGCCTTCTCTTTATTAGCTTTGTTGAGTGTTACAAGTCCATGTGCATGAACAAAATCATTTAGTCACAGAGGAGGAAAATGCTCTGAGTACGAGATAGGTAACTGCTGTCACTGGGTTGATCACAGATCCTAGATGGGGTTTTAGCATGAATGCTGGTATTGTTGCACTTCCAGAGGATAAGAGACTGCTGTGTCATTTCCTATCTGCCAGGGATAGTTTTCCCCAGCCACTTTCGCAGTGCAGGATAGACCTCAGCAGTGATCTTTACTGGCTGTAGTGTGCTCCTGTGATCCTCACCCTGCCTGCTGTCCTGGAAGAAACACAGACTTTCTTCCAGCGCTTGAACTCATGACCGATCATGGTGTCAGGGAGTGACATGGGATGTGGTATTTGGCAGATAATTCAGGCCTGTTTGTTCATTTTTCCTGCAAGCTTTCCTTTCCTGTTCCATTTCATGTTTCCTTTTCTGTGTACACAGTTCCTGAACTAATGCTGTGAGCCCCTGCGTATATGTGGACTGCTTTGAAGGGGTCTGTGAAAAGTGATCAGAGAAAGGAAACTTGCTGGAAGGTCTAAATCCATTGCAGAGTTCCTGCACCTTGACTGGAAAATGGTCAGACACACGCAAATCATTAAAAAGAAGTGAATACTGCTGCTACAGAGCAAGACAGCACTCCTTTTCCTGGTATTTGAGCTATTCGTCTCTAGTGGTCCAACCCGATGTTGCTTACTTGTGTTTATTTTCTCAACTTGGGCTGAAGCATGTGTGTATACCCAGCAAAGTGGGGATGGGTCAACTAGGGAGTAATTTTATCACAGAACTGGGACCTCTCAAATGATTGCAAGGGGTATTTGTAGGCCACCTAAATTCACCCCACACTGTGCTAGGCTTTTCTGTTTTAATTGACTGCCCTGCTTCTCTCCTGAGCACTGACCGTCCAAGGAGCCTTTAAAAAAGCAAGTAAAGGGTTTGTTTTCCTTCACATTTTAAACCAAAACAATGGGAGGTGTCCCTGCCCATGGCAGGAGGGTTGGAACTGGATGATCTTAAGGTCCTTTCCAACCCTAACTATTCTATGATTCTGTATACTTCCTACTCCTGTTGCTGGGATTTCACTGAAACCCCTTCAGCAAGGTATCATTAAAGAGTTTCCTTTTATCTATTGTAGCAGGAAGCAATCCTAATAAATGCGACCCACTAGCATGCTATAGAACAGTCCTTACATTTTTAACAAAACTCTGACAGCAGATTTACTACATAAACTAAAATGTTTCTTTCTTAAAAGAAAAAATCATCCCAATACAATGCATTTGCTTTGCCTTCAGGCTAATAAAAAGTTGCTGCCAATTTGGATACACTCCAAAGTTTGCTCTTTCCTCTTTGCTGAAACATTTTGTGTGAAGTGCTTTGATCTGAAAAGGAAAAGCCCTCCGGGCTTAACTCTTACTGATTGTCCCTGCTGCCATCAGTCCTGGGGATGTGGTGCGAATGAGGCCGGAATGAGGCAGCCAAGTGTGGTGGCTAGCAAATGAGAAAAGCCAGGACATGATTTGTCAATGGCTACAGATGCAGAGACTGGGAAAGAGAAAGGGGTAGAGAGCTGAATGACTGTACAGGCAGATAGATCTTGATTTCCAGTGTGCTTGTATGAGTGACTGTGCACCTCTGAACACCAGAGTTCTGGAAAGTCCTGCAAGAACTAGAAACAAAGGCTCTTACACTCCTGAAGTGGGTCATCGCTTGATGCCCTGTATCAGCAGTACATGCTGCCACTTCTGTTTTCTATGTCTTCTATTAAACAAAAGAGTACAGCATAAGCAAGTAGCTGCTGCTATTAATCCTTTCTGAAGTGGCTGCCAGGGGAAGGCAGTTAGAAAACACAGCAGTCAATGTGAAAAACACCAATTAAAACATCAATTTCAGCATTCCATCTGTGCAGGTTTTTAGGCGTGTAGCTTGATTAACTGCCTTGACTGCTGTGTTGCAACCCACCAGGGTTTTGTGTTTTTAAATAAGAACTATGTTACTGTGTTTTCTCATCAGCATGTTGTCAAGATGGCAGCATCCCATATAAACTCTAGTTAGTTTTCTGCAATGCTGGGTGTCTTGGATTGCTCCACTGCCTTTTTCCCCTTTATAATTGCTTTATTTCACATTGCAGTGCTTCCTTTACTTTCTAATACTCCAAAGCTCAAGGAAGGTAGGAGGAGACACTCCAGCTATTTAAATTAAAGACAACATTGACTTGATTTTTCTCCTACTTCCCTGTTCATGGAAGAATTCATATTATTATGTACATTTATATTTACCTTAAATAATAATTCATCATCATATCTAAGGCCCACAGTATTCCACAGATAAACTGTCCATTAGAAAGTGAAGGGTTCTGATCTTCAAGGAAATAATAATTAGTGAGTGTCTTAAGATTTGCACGTACTGCATTTCTGGAATACTTTATCAAGCAATTCTGTTTTGTATACAAGGAAGAACTGGTTTTTGTCAGGCAACTTTATTAAGAGCAACAACAATTAAATACTACTTTGCAGTTCTGAAACTTCTAAAGAGAGTTGGTTTAGGAAGCAGTTTCTACCTGCTTGTTTTAATGCAAAGACATAGAATCTTCGGTCATTACGATCTGATTTTCAGCCTTTTCCCTCTCATGCCACTGCCTTCATTAAAACTCAAAAAAGCCCACCCCCCCCCAAACAAACAAAAACCCCACAGCAAATTAAGATAAAAGGCCCCAGTGATTACTGTGCTCAGTGTAAAACCAGCTATATGGGATTCCAGATTTCTTCTCAAAAATAGTCATATCAAACCAGGCTCCGGCCCTTCTCTGCTCTCCATGGTACAGCCAGGAGGAAGTTTCAACCACTCTTTGTTTGGTACCCAGCGCAGGTCTGATCTACAGTAAAAAAGAAATAAAACCAGACAAATCCTCCTGACTGTTTCACCTTTGTATCTATAGAGGGTCCTCTACACAAAAGGTTAATGGCTTAAAACGGAAAGTACTCATTGGTTGGATGCAGCATCTTGGGCAATAGTTGGTTATAGAAGCTCCATTTGGATGTGCCAGATAAAAGCATGGGTATGCTACTGCTGTACCTTTGCTTCCTGTTTATGTGTAATGGGTATATTTAGAACAGCACTGAAAATTGGTTGAATAAATCAAAAAGTGAAAGTTTTTTTCACCCTAGCTGCTTTGTTTTCTGGTTACTGGAAGGTCCAGCAGTGTTACCTAGTAGCATAGGGGAAATCCATACATGAATTAGTAACAACTGCAATAATTATTAGGAGGTTCCTAGTTCACTTCTTGCCCTCTGGCTCCACATGGGGCTTTACTGGCACTGCTTAGGCAATGCCCTGTCTCACTCCTTGGCTGCTTTGTGCCACCCTGCCCAGTACTTCTATCTTTCCCCATGCTGGTACAGAGGTGGTAAGGCTGAGGAACCCAGTCCCGGTGTGTGACTGGGCTTCTTGCTGTGTTCCCTTCTGGGAATGCACAAGACAACAGGAGCTGCTCTCCTCACCTGCTGGACATGGGAAGGGGGCTCATGGGCCTACTGAGGGGTGCAGGACTGTGTGAGCCATCAGAGCCCTATTTCCAGCTGTCCCTCTGGCTTGATGTGTCTTCTCCTCTGCCTGATTCCCCTTTGTGTATGCTGCTTGTGCTTTGGCACAGTGCCTGGTGCTCCTGCTCAGGTTTGAGTTCTGACATCTCGCATCATGCTGACAGAAGTGAGGCTCTCCTGGAAACATCACTGGCATAATGTGCCTCACTGAGTGAGGTGTGTGACTGTACCAAACAGTTCAGAAATGAGAAACAGGGAAGTTACTCTCCTGTGAGGGCTCTTCAGGACGTGCAGTCGCCTTCCCCATTCCCATGCTTGTCCTTTGTTACTTCCTTGAGAGCTGTCATCTCTTTATTCCGCAGGCATAATCAGGCTTGCATACCTTGTGTGCATCTCAACTTTCTGTAACTGTCACCGAGAACCCAGCTGATCTTATTTACCTGAGGGCAGCTAACATGTGTGAAGCTCATTGCTGTTAGCCTGTTTAAGAAATACTGTATTTTTAAATAATCTATTTTTGTACATATAGATCATGTCAAAGTTGCAAGAGATGAAGAAGGGGTCGGGAAATTGTGCTCCCTGGTAAGCAATGAGCAGCACTGTGAGTCTGGCTGCTGCTTTATTCCTTAATGGGAGATGTTAGGGCTGAGAACTTATTTCACCACATGGATGTTTATGCCTTTCTGCTGTTCTGGGGTGTGAAGCAGTGGTGAGAGGGCTACCTGCTGCTCTTTCTGATCAGCTCCTCTCCATAAAGGGGGTTGGAACTAGATGGTCTTTAAGGTCCCTTCCAACCCAAACTGTTCTATGGTAACAGTAGGCCGGCAAGAATGAGCCTGGCAAAGGCAAACAGAGAGACAAGCCAACAGCTGAGGGAGATGGCTGCAGCTGGCCATCATGGGGACACAGAGAAGGAAGAGTTGTGACTGTGTAACTTGCTTTTGCCATCTTTTCCTGTTCCCAAGCTGTGAGCAGGGGCTGCAGGTAGTGCCACTGAGGCTGGGAGCTGATTTCACCCTGGCCAACTCTAAGCCGTGGAGGAGTTCTGCAGAAGCAGATGCCTGAAAACCAACCTGTTCTCAGGCTTTACTGGCAGTGCTGTGGTCCACCCAGTTCACAGCCCCCTGCAATCTAGAACTACACACACCCCTCCAGTTTACGTGGGGTGGGCTCCCTGTCTGGGCAGAGCAAGCTGCTATCTGCCTGCAACGTATGATATAGACTCAGTCCAGTCTGCTCCAACTGAATGAGGTCCCTCAAACCAAGGAGACCTCAGTCCCAGGGAGCACTGACCTCTTCTTTATAGCCCTTTCAGGAGGAAGATTTTCTCCTTGCGGAAGAGACAGCGCTGCACCACCCCTGCAGTGGGGTGTGTGTGTGTGTGTGTGTGTGTGTGTGTGTGTAATTTAATGAGTCCTTACTCACCCAGGAGGTGGTGCAGTGTGTAAGCGTGACCCTGCAATGACATTGCTGCTCTGCTCCCCAGGCAGTGGTAGTCATTGATTTCCAGCTCACATGTACTGGTTAGTCAAGTACAGTCCCATTTACAGGCAAAGTCTTTCCTGTCAAGGGTAAAGACAGCCGGTGTTTTGCCCCTGTGTTCTTTGCTTTTTCCCTGTGAGTTTAATGGGCTCCCTGCACTTAGATGAGCTGAGCACAGTGTTCCCAACTCAGCCCATCAACTTAACAATAAAATTATATAATTCAGGAAGAAAGCGTATCTAAATTATCCTGATTAAAAATAAACAGATAAGCTGAACATGGAGGAGTAACACAAGGCCGAACAAGAGCTAGGAGAGGATGGAGAAGTCTTTCTGGATCTGAGCTTTCAGCTAAGTTCCTCCGTACAAATTATCTAGCAGGATATATTCTATCTGTGTTCTATTCTACCCACATTCTGTGCAGTTATAAAGGAGCTGCGCCAGCCCCTGCATGCACTGCCATGGGTTGGAATGGTGTGATTAGCGAATCTGAACTGCAGTGGAAGAAACATGCTGTAACCATCATTGCCACAAGCCAATCAAGAAACTTCAGCTGCAAAAAGAGATGCAAATGAGCTTGCATTGGCAGCTTCATTTGGGAGAAATGTAATAGTGTTTTACTGATTGGGTTCTGCATCTGTATGACCTTTCCAGCTTCTCTCTCAGATCTCTTGGTGACCAAAGGTTCACACAGAGGTTAATGAGTAGGATCTACATGAGGAATGAGGGTGGGAGGAGGAGACTGCTGTCCCTCCAGAACATTCCTCATGATCAGAGTGCTGCTGTCATCTGCTCACTCATCCTGGGGCATGTATAACACCACTTTAATTCATTTATGTCCCATTTTGGATTATGTGGTCAACTCATTGAGGTAGAAACCATGCTTAACTTTTTCCAACTTCCCAGCAATTCAGCACTATCATGGTGTGAAGTCTTCCTCCAGCACAAAGTAATATGTGGAATTAAAAGTGAAAAGAAAATTAAAGACATTTACTCTACCTTCTAGGAAGGGGATAGACATATTTTTATTTTATTCTTACAGATTCCTGTTTCCTTGTGGTTCCCCTGAATGAATTTTAAACAAAGAGGCTTCCAGTGATACGTTAACGTTTTAAGTACTGATGTGGATAACCACTGTAGAGATGTCCTTATGAGAGCTAGACCTAAGAAGCAGTTTAGGTTTGATAGATACAGTCTAAGATTTGAGGTCAGGGTTGCAGCTGAGCCAAACCCATTTGGGATGTGATTTGCATCAAAGACCCTCACTAGGATCTGTGGTTACTGTAAAATTGCCAACTGGTTAATCCTGGCTTGATCTAAAGGAGGAAAGTGCTGTGAAAAATGCATGGTAGCCTCAGTGTTGAGAGGGTAAGCATTGGTTCTATCTTTAACCATTGTGGTTTTAGTGGCCATGCAGCTTGCTTGTCTTTCTGGCGGCTGTGTCTGTGGAACCACTCCCAGCTGGAGCCTATGGGTGGCTGACGCACGTTACTTATGGAATCATGTTCCTAGCAGAGATGTTTGAAGTGATCAAGGGCTTTTACAGGCATATGATAGCTATAGAAGTTGTTTATTGCCAGAATAATATAATCATTGAAAAGAGTGACTGTTACCCCCCAATCTGCTAACTCCTTAAGGATCAGAAAATG
>JASSUY010042187.1:0-22982 GCA_032466535.1 Forpus xanthops
CAACGCTGTTTGTGTAGTTCCAAGTAAAAGCTTCCTGGACCTGATGCAAATACAATAATCTAGTGTAATGTACTTGGACTCTAGTTAGGGCATAGATTCTGTTGCGGGCACTGTGTTGGCAGCCAAGAAAAATTTATGAAAATCCTGATCTCTGAACTGCATAGATCAACCTGTAGTAAATTTCTTTTGACTGCCAGTGTGGTTGACACAGTGCAGGAGATATATGCTGCTGGAAATATGAACCAGTGGAGTTGTGAAAATTCAGTCTCCTAAGGGAGCTCTGTATCTCAAACCATGCTCATGTCATATACTACGGTTAGGTATAAAGAAGGCCAAGCATTGCAGGTTAAAGGAAACTCTATTGCAGTATTACCATGACTTTAATTTCATAAATCATAATGCTCTTAGTTAATTGATTATAATTGTATTTATAATTATAATTCTATTATATATGATTATATTTATAATTTATTACGGTATTAGTAACCATGCCAAGTGCAAGCTCGTACACCTGGGTCAGAGCAATCCCAGGCACATCTGCAGGTTGGGCAGAGAAGAGATTCAGAGCAGCCCTGTGGAGAAGGACTTGAGGGTGTTGGTCTATGAGAAAATGAACATGAGCTGTCAGTGTGTGCTCGTAGCCCAGAAAGGCAACCGTATCCTGGGCTGTATCAAAAGCAGCGTGACCAGCAGGTTGAAGGAGGTGATCCTGCCCCTTTACTCCTCTCTTGGAATATTGTATGCAGTTTCTCAGCATAAAAAGGACATGGAACTGTTGGAACAACTTTAGAGGAGGGCCATGAGGATGATCAGGGGACTGGAGCACCTCCCCTATGGAGGTAGGATGAGAAAGTTGGGTTTGTTCAGCCTGGAGAAGAGAAGGCTGCATGGAGACCTCATAGCAGCCTTCCAGTATCTGAAAGGGCTTATAAGTATGCTGGGGAGGGACTCTTCATGAGGGACTGTAGTGAGAGGACAAGGGGTAATGGGTTCAAACTTAAACAGGGAAAGTTTAGATTGGATATAAGGAAGAAGTTCTTTACAGTAAGGGTGATGGAATGAGTTGTGAATGCTCCATCTGTGATGGTGTTCAAAGGTGGGTTGGACAGAGCCTTGGGTGGCATGGTTTAGTGTGAAGTGTCCCTGTCCATGGCAGGGGGGTTGGAACTTGATGATCTTAAGGTTCTTTCCTACCTATTCTATGGTTCTATATGAATATTTTAATAAGTTCTTTTCAGTACCAAATTTGACCTGTAACCAAGCAGTGTGACCTTGCAGCTGTCACTTGCTTGTTTTCCAGGTCTGTACTAGGATAAATTTGTAAAAGATTAATATCTTCTCTGAGTTTGTATTGTATTAGACTTCTGTATGTACTTGTAAATACAGATTTTCTAACATGGGTTTATATCAAGGGTTATCCTGCAATATATCCTATCTGTAGTTATGGCTGTTAACAGATACCTAGGCAAGAGAGTAAGAGCTGGGCAAACATACGGCAGGAAAGCACCAGCATATTCTCTGTTAGCTTATCAGAAATCTGTAGTCCGTATTTTTGTGTTTAATAGCCTTTGACGGATTTCCTGTCATGAACTGGTATAACCTCTTTTTGAACTCATGTAAGCATTTGGGACTCACAACATCCTTTGACAATTGTTTTGTAGCTTAGATGTGAAAATTGTCTTTTCTGAATCTTGAATCTGCCATTGATAAAGTCACTTTGAGTAGACTGGAGCCTATATTGTGAGAAAGTAGTTTCCTGATCATTTTATGTAAGCCATATATAATTTTATGGACCTCAATCATATATTATTTCTAGGATAAAGAGAGATAAAAAGACCCCTAGCCTGTTGAATTACAGTTTTATTTATATGTAGCGGTAAGGTTAAGGAAGCACAACAGTTATTTTAAACTAAATCTATTTTGAGTGCGAAATGAGAATTAGCAATATTATAAAAGATAGCAAAAAACAACTGTTAAATTTATAGCATTACACAATGATGAAGATGCCAGGATAGTATTTACAGGAACTTTGCAAGTTGAAGACAAATGGAGTAAAGATTTTTTATTTTACCATTTCCCCTGAAATCTAATTTAATTCAGGAGTCAGCTAACAGATAACTTTCTATTGCTAGACCTCAATGCTACCAGTATTTAAAAATCAAACCAGTCCTTCCCCATCAATAAGTGCATGTTTTGTTGATAGAACTTAGCAGGGTAGTCTGTCCTCAGACTTCCCAGATCTTCCAGTGGTTATACTTGCTTGGTGCGCTTATGCCCACCTGTTCCATATCTAGTCACCAGAAGATTTTATGTAAAATGGTAACTCTGAAGCAGTCAGTGTCTGCTGCATAAAATGTGTCCTTGAAAAGACAGCGGGTGCAAAGCTGCACTTGAGAATAGAAAAATCCCTTTCAGTTCTTGGAGAGATAGAAAATGATCAAAAATAAACCATAAATGGCCCTGGCTGACTTGTGAGGACTCATTCATTAAGCATCGTGCTATACAGATAGAAGAAGATCTCTCTAGTAGATACGCTAGACCTCATTTAAGGCTTGAAGTCAGATAACTGAAAATATGAACTGTTGGTGAGATAATAACCTCATTTTTATTGATTGAGGGGAGTTCTTTTGCTTTCATGGAGCACCATTTTGGCTTTGGGAAAAGTTCTTCATTTACATGTTATTAAAAAGTAAATCGGTTAAAAATTGGCAGTCAGTGAAAGCAGTCTTGTGGATGAATGCAACCCGTGATATAGATGTGTGTTTAGCTGGCTGGTTTTAATACATCTCAGGGGCTATCATTTACAATACCATGCCCTCAGCTTCCTTATGGACTAAATTTACCAAGTGCACTATTATGCAAACTGAAAGAGAAGCTAAGGAATATGTCAAGAAGATGGACTTTGTGATTTTCTTAGTTAAAACAATGGAAATGTAGACTGTTACGTACTTCTCACGTTGTGCTTTTTGTGTCTATAGAAGCAAGGTGGTATTTACATTGTAGGTTAATTGCCAAACAGAGATGGTCATGATGCAGATCAGGTCATAAACCAAAAAAGACTATGTAACCTGAGCCACTAAATTGCATATGGTTTCCATCATGGTGTAGGTAAACATAGATCATTGCATGTCTATATGGAGTTGTTAGGAAAGTTGCAAATTCAGTTATCCATTCAAACTGCAACTGAAGGTTATTGTATCCCAAATACTAGTGCCAGTAGAACAATCTGCTTACATTTCCCATCTGCCTCAGTTCACAATCAGCTAGCCTATCAAACTGCTAATGGAAGTGTTAAAATGAAGCTGGCTGACTTTGCATGGGAAAAATGGGGAAAGTTCACATTGTTTGTTACATCAACCTTACTGCCAAGGAAACATCTAGCTGAAAGGCAAAGTGGACCCTTGCAGATAATTTTAGCAAAGACTACACCTACATTGACTGAAGTGTCTTTTTTCTTTTTTTCCACAAAGATACCTTTGTCTTAAACAATAAAGCTAAGTTTTCCTTTGCAAACTGGTTCTTTTTATCAGACACTCCTGTAAATAAGTCGAGATGTTAATATGGGGAACTTCAATTGAAAAATGTTTGTTACATCATTAATAAGTTGAAGCTAACATTATTGGAGTTTTGTGGGGTTTTTTAGCTTTGTTTTGTTTTGCTTTGTTCTCCCTGCAGTATGCTTGAAAAGAGCACTGGGAAGGCTTTTTTTCTTCAGGCAAATAGATGTATTTTGAATGAGTGCACATATAAAATGTGAGCCACATGATTATTTTTATGACCCCACAACCCTTCACACACTGAGAATAACAAGAAAAAACAAAAGTAACACCTCACACGTGATGAACAAATGAAGCTAGCTCCTACCTTAACCTTTTCTTCTTTTAGAAAGAAGCTTTGAAGATTTTGAGTCCTGAATCTGAGAGTTTTTTTATATAATTCTTCTACATGGCAGAAAGTTTTGGGGAAGAGGAAACAAAATTAAATAATTTAACATATTACAATGCTTTTTTTTTTCTTATCCCTCATGCATCTTTTTAGAAGTGCTCTCCATCAGCTTACAAAAAGGTGATATTTCTTTAAAATGTATGATGTAATGATAATACTAATAGAACTAATGGTAAAGAAACTACCTAATGTGCTATGAGATTTCACACCAGAGACTGAATTTAAGGTTCTTCAAAGATTAGTTGCTATGGAAGGGCCATACTCTTAAACGTGTTGGGCTGAAAAAAAAAGATAAAATCATCTTTATTATTGAAAATAAGTTGAGATCAGTTTGCAACTAAAAAATTACCTGATAATTAATGTCTTGAAGTTGATTTTTTTATTCTTTTCAGTCTGATCTATTAGTGGAAATAATTTAGGAAAGAGAAACTATCTATGATCCTCAAATTGACCCTTTAAACATAAAAAGGCAGTTCTGGATTTTAAAGCAAGCACCAAACTTAGCATTCCAAGTCATAGAATCATAGAATCATGGAATAGTTAGGGTTGGAAAGGACATTAAAATCATCTAGTTCCAACTCCCCTGCCATGGGCAGGGGCACCTCACAATATGACCCAATTTATATGTAACCCAGAGACTTTTGAGTCTTTGTTTGTTACTAGGGCTATCTCATGCAAACTTTTTCACCAAGATGGCAGCTTTAGAAAATCTGACTTTTCTCAGTTAAGTTCTATAGGATATTATTATTGCACTGCCCTCTCCTTTCCCCTGCTTTTCAAGGGCAAACAGAATCTGAAAAATCATGTTGCAATTACTAAGGATGTTGTCATGGTTTCCTGAGAGAATGAGACAATTTTACAGTAATCACATGTTTATTTATCTGTTAAGCAGAAGTTTAATAGATTGTTATTGCAAAAAGTAGAAGAATGTAATAAAACATAAGGTAATACTATATAAGATTTTTCAAGAATATTATGTGAATCAGTAGCGATTATTTTTACCATATCTCTGTTCTCAAGCCTAGAGAATAATTTATGCTTTATCCTGAGATTCTTCACTTCAAAATGCTCAAACCATATGCACTTGAGGCCAGAAGTGTTTTAATCTATATTTAGACTCCTTCCTAAGTAAGTGGCTCGGATTTCAAAAAGTACTGAGCAGCTAATACCAATACCTGGTAACATCCACAACTAAAATGTCAGTTTGGGAAAAAAAGGTAAAAGTAGGCAAATCAAAATGAACCAGCTAAATTAAAAGAACAACATTGTTTTGAGCAAAATGTTTTGTTGTAGTGGACAGGTTTTAAGTCACTACTTCAAATCAATGATGAATGTTTCTTGGTTTTGTACATACATCATTTAAGTCCATATCTTTTAATTCTGTAATGAATGTTTTGCCACGGATTTAAATGAAAAGACTTAAGTCAGAAGCCAGAAGGGGGTGGAATTAATCTGACCATATGTTGATGTTTATATCTGAGTTAATCTCATAAAGTCCCTTTACAGTTAGAACAGAGATATATTGCTTTCCTGGGTAAGATTTGTCGCATACTGAAGTAGGTGTCTAAAATTAACTAGATGAATCATATCCTGAAATACCTGTTTCTTATCACTGGCTGTGAAAGGTGCAGGTATAGATATTTGTGTTACAGTTTTCTGTAGCTAGATGACTTCCACCAGTGATGTTGAATTGTGTGCAATTTCAGATTAGAGAAGAACTAAAATGGTAAGTGCTTCCAAATAACAACACCAGCTGGGGTCCAAAGAAATCTATCTCAGCAGCAGAGATGTCTGTTTTGGGAACAGTTCAGTATTATATTCAGAAAAGGTAATTATCCCATCACACTTGGTATGGCAGGACAAACACTCTCCTATTGGTCTAAATATAGTAATTCAAAAATGGATGACACCACTTATATTTTGAATGCATGGTTGGTAACGTGTTAATATGCAAACATACTTTTAGTTTCCCTTTTCTGAGTATATAGCTCCTTGTGGTGCAGTTTAGGAACTGATACTATGTAAGTATGAGGAAATGGGACTGTCAGTATTCAGGGAACTGAATGTATGGTAGTGACATAGGAGTAAGGTTGCTAGCTGTACTACAGCTAGCAGTGCTAGCAGAAGCAGTAAACATATAAGGGCCTGAACTTCAGGAAGAGTTAATGACTACAGTATATACCAACAGTCAGTCCTTAGCTGGTTTGTGTTTTAATGATCACTTACGTTACTGGCAGGGTTGGCCATGGTGGCTAGCAGAGCTGGAGAGATAATGGTCCCATACTTTGCTGAGTGTGGGATGTGGCAGAACAGCTATGGGAGCAGTGTGCCTCCAGTGATGCTGGTGCTCAGCTCCTTGCTTTCCAGTGAGAAACTGGTCTGAGGGTCATCAGACATGGAACTCCTGGCATTGTCCATTCACCCTGCCTGTGCCAGCTGCTGTCCCCCAAGGGTGGGGTCTTGCTGATCTCTTAACACACAGAAGGGAAAGTGTGCTAGGATTGACCTCTGCCCTGGCTAACATTCATGTGTCCAAACTGTCCTGCACTTCTGCAGAGGCAGCTGACCCGTGCCTTCATCTTGCTCTCTAAGGATCCTCTTCCATAGGCTTTATTCTGCCAGGGGCCCAGCAGGATGACTTGGCTGCCTAACCATCTTGGTGTCTCCAGCACCCTTTGCTGTGCGTCTGAAGTCTTTCATTGTGGAAGCTGCCCTTCCGCAAGTGCTGAGGCATCTCCATGCTGACAAGTACCAAGAGTCATTAGTGCCAAACTGACAGTATTCTTTGCCTGCTAGAAAGGCTTACGGTGTTTGCTCTAGCTGGAGTGAAATGAAGAGCTATATAGATATACCCACTAATAATAGCAGATTATCCAATAGATCAGGGTATTTCACATGAGCAAATTTTAATGAAGTAAAAGCAAAGTAGCAGATTTGTCTATCATTTTTTTCACTATTGAAGTTGTCTCAATTTAGAATATGGTACGCATTAGAGTCAGGTCTCCCTTTGAAGTCTGCAGACTTCTTAGAAAATATATCTTCTTTTCAGATCAGAGAACTTTTAATACTTATTTTCTTAATCACTTTTCAAATTAGGATTCAAAATTCCCACTTCTTTTATCACCAGTCCAATGGGGGAAAAAAAAAAAAAGGGGGCAAAATTCAATCTTTACATTTTTTTATTAATAAAAAGCAAAATAACGGTGGACTGTTCATATAAAAACTGCTCACATAAAATTTCCAAATATATGTACAACATTATGTCACTTTCTCTTTAAAAAAAAATTGAAGTCATATGTACATGTTGCATACATAACAGGGTAAGAATAATAATCTGGGTTTGATGTCTTTAATGTAAGTAAAGTCAGAGGATAATATAATTTCTGTCAGTAGTTTAATTGACACAGGGTAAAAATTTATCTCTGCAGAAAACCAACAGAAGATTTTAGACATTAATTAAATTCTATGTACGTTCTATTGTGGGGATTTCAGTCAACTGTAGGACTTTCAGATTTCTGCCCTATGGCAAGTTATATCTGTTGTGAATATTGACAGCATGGCTTTGAACTTGCTCCTATTAATTTTACAGAAAAACCTACCTTCATTTTTGTCAAAGGCACAGATTTGATTTTAATGTGCTCTTGTGAACAATTAAGGACCTTTTACATTTAATCTCACTCTGACTGCTACTTGTTTAGTCATAGAAAAATGTCCATTCCCTTCACATGAATGACCCTCAGGGACCATGGTGTATAGCTGAGAATTGTGTAACACATGCTCTTTTCATGCACATATATACTTCTCCAGCTTATTGTTCCCACAGCAACAACTAAAAACAGAAACAAAGATAAGATAGGAAAGAGTATAAATAGATATGGTTGCTACAGTCTCTGCAGAATTTGTAATTGCATTGAGCCTACTGGAAAAAAGTGCACACGTTATTTTACAGCCTGGTCATTTGTAATGTTATGGGAATGGCCATTGTATTTTCAAACATTTTTAGCTCCTAGAAGAAATTAATTTATGAAGATTTCTTCTAACAAAATGCAAAATTCCATTATAATTTTAATTGTTTAAAATTGTTATCTAAAGATGACCAGAAAACTCTCATAATAAAACTTTTAATTCTGTTAATCAGCATGACTGTATTACTAATAGAATGACAATGCCATTAATGGACCTGAGTGATGAAGAATTTTATCCCAGAAGTCAGAGATTCAACATAAATGTAGATATTCTTTGTTAGGTTCACTATCCTCCAAGTGTTAAATGAAGCCATAAACATTGTATTTACAGAAGGAGCACATGCCATCATATTTACAGCTTTTTGGGAAGCAGCAAGCTCTTGTGTCTTCTTTACCTCCCCTAGGATCATTTCCAGCTGCTTAACTTCTCACTACTAAGAGAAGTTGGTATTAATTCACTAATCAGAATAGTTTATGAAACTTTTCAATACTAGTGATTGAAACTGTGAGCAACAAAGTGAAAATATCTTCACATTGATGCTTTTTTTAGAAATAAAATTAAGAATACATAAAGTAATTCTACCCATTTTAAGCAATTTACTAGAAAGTTTCAGAGTGCACTTGGTAATAAATCTTAAGTAGTAAGGCAGAAATGCTTACCTTTTCCATGTCCTTGCCTTCAAAATACAGGCTGATCTGTATTATAAAAGAATGTGGGATCCTTTCAAATATGTTATTTATCAGACTCCTGACTTCTAAATTATGCCCAGGATATGCAGAAGCAGTAGAATACTGCCAGGAAGGACATGCACACCTCTAAATTCACATGTCTTTATCATATCTCATCAAATATCATTGAATTACCCAAGACAATCTTCCCCTAAAGGAATATAATATCCCTTTGTCAAATTTCAAGCAAGCAAGTTTAAATTTCACACTAATCTGTTGATCTTTTAAAAATAGTTTTTCAACAATATACACATGTGGGTGTAGGTGTACTAAATTATACACAGAGTAATAAATATGTACTTTGTATATAACCAAGTGCCTGTACTTTCCCTTCTCTCTGCAAATGCATTTATATCAAAAAGTCACTCTGCAGAGATTTTAGTGCATATCTTAGTATATGTAATACTAGTGTTAGATCTCCCATATTCTTATGTCACTCTCTTTTTCACAATGGAAAAAAGGCTAAATGTATAGGTATGTTATTGAAAAATGATTGTTTAAAATATGGTGTGTACAAGCTGCACTAAATTCTTGCAGAAAATGGGTGTGCTATTTAATATACATTTTTATTTAAAACCACAAAAATTTAGCTTTTCAAAGCTACTGCACCATCTCAGCTCCATCCTTTAGTGAAACTTTCCATGATAGCCATCAAGCTACCAAATTTCACTGCCAGTGGCAGAAGACTGTGGTAATGTTAGGTAGCTATATGTGATTTTTTAGGCTGGAAATTATTTGGATAAGAATATGCCTATGAGTTATACTTAGGTGCATGTATACACTTTGTATGGCATATATAATGCTTACATAAGTGCATACATAATGTATATGCTCAATTCTGCTGTATTGCAATAAGATCAGAGAGTAAGACTGTTGAAGTAGCATGTTGAAAATTCTGTCCTGTTGGGAAAGAATAATAACAACAAAGTTTTAATTTTTTTTTTCAGGGTTTTGGTTGGTTGTTGTTTTTCTTTTCTGTCCAAATGCTATGTAGGATAAGAATCTTTCATACTCTGAAGTTTGCAGCACTGCAGCTGGTTGGGATTAGCAGTGTTGGTTTGATGAGTCAGTGGTACAAATGAACAGAAAAATGAAAATGCTGATTTCAAATGCATTGACACAAGTTCATGGGTAGTGTGTGTGTGATATTTTATAATGAACTATAAGGTTGATTTTGAGATACTCTCTTGATGATAAAAGCCTTTCTTGTAGAGATTTACCTTTCAGATTAATCTGGACTTAATCTGAAATCACCTATCTGCATCACATGAAAATAAAGTAGAATGCTCTTTGGGAGAAACTGTATGTCTATGTGTAAAACATTTTTGTAATTTTTCAGTTTGATTGTCATTTGAAATTCAGTTTCTAGATTTTTTTTATTTTCCTTGGGATGGGAAAGTCTTCAAAATTGAAGTCATATGGCATTTAAACAATGGACAATTCGAGTTCACAATGTGTTGTAGCAATAACTGTAATGTGCCAAAGAGAAGAATCAAAGTGACATGCCCTGAGGTGTCATTTAGTGCTGTATTAAAAAGATGGCCAAGTGAAGAATCAAAAGCTTTCTAAGCCATTAAGTGTTTTGCTTTTATAAATTAATCTCACATACCATTTAAAACAAGAATTAATGTCTTCAAAACTGGGGTTTCTTAATAGTTTGCTGTGGACAAACATAATAGCTTTATCTAGACATATGAAAATTAGTGTATATATTAACTACAGGGAAAGGCTTCCCTATATCCCATGCTCCACAGTGGTGGCTGTTGAATATTTGATATGTTAATGCATATTTATATTCTGGAATTTGGGCAGTGATTGTAAAGTCAGGCAGATTTAGTACCTAAAATAGTTTATAGCCTTAGAGAAAAGTGTCAGTATAAAAATAATCATTTTGTCTTAGTTCTTTACACACAGAACTTGTGAAATCAAACTTGAGAAAAGAATAAGAAAAATTATTCGGTCTTTTTAATCTTGTGTCCGTTATGTTCTGAATTGCCGTGCTAATGGGGAACAGAAGAACAGATATGCACAAGTTTTGAGCTTGTGAAACATATTTTCTGATGTTTTTCTACTACTCTATAAATATGATGTAGCTGAGACTATCACAATGAATATTCAGCATTGTATATTCTGCAGTGGCAAAATCATTGTCATACATAGTTTAACTCCTCTTTCTCATGACTTATTAAAGTTTTGTGATGGCATTCCATTTTGCCAAGTGGACTGAAATACATGTTTCTACTTAGGTAATGCTGAAATATAGGCTCACTTGTGACTCTCTCTTTCAGTGGTGGGGATTGAATATCTTTAAAAAGCATCCAGTGTCAGGATGATATGAGCTGGTATGAATGTTCTCTTGCTTTTGCAATCCTTAATCTTGCTCTGACCACTGGTCAAGGAAGTGAAGTTGTCCTACTATTAACCTTGCAGTCAGGCTTCTGTCAGTCAGCCTGGAGAGAAAAAGAAAGCACTCTGGGTTACCTTTCTGCATTTTTGATAGCTAGTTACAATAACATTGAGATGCTTAGGGAAAGTCTGCTCCTGAAGGCAAAGAGGGACTGAGTAATTGTTGCCTACTTTGAGAAATCTAATTATATGCAAAGGAAAAAGGATGAAAACTAAGACAGTAGTAAGTTCTGCCTTCATTGATCTCAGATAACAAATCCTGAACTAGTTTAAACCTCATTTTCAACTGCACTAAGTTATTTGGGTCAGTTTAAATTCAGGATGCCTTGGAGACAATCATGACTCTTTATGGAAATTGTTATGAATAATGGAACTATTTGACTACAAGTATAAAATATGTTTTATGTTAAATCACTGACACCCCAGGCAAGAATATTCTTCCAGCTCTTTCCTGTGACCTTCTCCCTTTCCCCCCTTATTCATTGCTCTAAGGGCTGCTCTGTCTTTACCACATTTAATACCTCTCCTGATGGTTACAAGTTCCATTGCAGGATGTGCAAATTGCTTCTCATAGTCCTTTTGCTTTTTTCCTATTGGATTTGGGTTTAACGAAATCCAGAGGGACAGTCAGATGCTGAAAATATATGTATCCTTTTTTTTAACATAATCACACCTATCCAAAAAAAGAAAGGGAGAAGACATGCTAAGAAACATACTAAGAGCATGCTAAGAAATGGCCATGCCCTGCATAGTATCTATTCTCTGACACTGTCCCACTGTCATTTAAAAGTACTGTCTTAGAAGTGCTCTACCATATGCTCATTATCTGTCATCCCAGAAGAAAAATATGCCAGTAGATGACAGTGTGGTATATTTCTCTGTTACTAATGTACTTCCCACCTCTTCAAGGTCAGCATGAAACTAAATATGGAAATTCCTGGAGATCTTCGTGGGGACTCAGTGAGGACTGAATAACCAAAGGATGTATCGATTCTTCATGCACTGCATAACTGGCACAAATAGAGAGAATAGACCCTTTATTAATTGTGGTTTCTTGAAATTTTAGAGATTTTGACAAATTCACTTCCTCAAAGATCTCCTTCGAGATCTTTGAGGCAGATCTCCTGCCTCAAATAAGGAATGTTGAATAACACATGTATAAAAAACACCCTCTGGTATGGCCAGCCTAATAATAGTGGTAAAAGCAAATAGTATTAATTTAAAACTATTTGGAAAAATCTTATGGCCAAATTATTAGTACAATTATTAATATAGGACCTAGACTGTTTCATATTCTTAATTATGATGAAGGAAGCACAGGTCTAGGAGGCAAATTTGCCTTTCACATGGTCTGAAAGGCAAAAGAAAGTCCCATCTTAAATATATGAGTTAACGCCAGATGAAATATTTCATTTGAATCAACCAGTGTTAGAATTTGTAACTTTCATAAAGCACAGAAAAGAATTGAAAAATAATGTGAGACCTGTCAAGGTACAATACTTACAGAAGAGTAACATCTTCTTCCTTCATGTCTTTCCATCTTAAGCCTATAATTTTTAAAATTATATTGATTATTCCATTATGAGTGCAGAATGAAAATCTTTCCAGAGTTTCTCCTGTGCATCACTTCCAGAGCTGAGGTTACCTACAGAAGCTGTAGATTATTCATATGATACATTAAATCAGCTTGGACTGCATATAGACAGGCAGATTCAGATGGCAAAAGCATTTGTTACAGGTACAGTCAAGCTTATCAAACCTGTTGCAACAGCACATTGAGAATCTACTTTACTATAAAAAGAACTGCATTGAGGAAAAATATTGTAATGAAAATATTTCATCTGGAAACCATATAATTATAAATGATAGACTAAATTCTTATCATTTCTGAAAGCATATTATGTCACATTAATTCTTGAGAGATATTTTTTTTTTTATTTGCTTATTTATACCAAATAAAAGAGCAACAGCATTTAGTTTTAATATTTCTGGATTAAAAATCAGACATTAAAAGAGTCTGTCATCTAAGCACATAGGTTTAGTTGTGACTGTTTAGATGCTTTCAATCAAACATTTATTTTACAAACATCAGCATGACTCCATATATGTATCTACTGCCAAGTCTTTCCCCTTTCATATATACTTGGAAGAAAGTTTATTTCTTTGTGTCAACAAGAGGAAATATTTGAAAAATGGAAATGTTGTCAGCTATGTCCTTGAAGTTCTTTAAGTCTATATATGTAAAATTTTTGCTAAATTAAACTTTCTGATATTATTTATATTTTAATAGTACTTAGGATATTTTAATAGGACTTAGAATTCCAGATAAAGTGCCAACAGTGGAAAATAACTCTCTGCCCCCTTCTTCTACAGAATAAGAGTTAATGTTGAGCGTTTTCTTGTTTCAGTATACAACTATTAGGCCAAAGTGTAAGCCTTTCATTATTTATGCGGTCTTTCAACAGGAAACTACATACTGCACATATCAGCTCTTTTACTTGAGTCCAGCCATCTAAAAGTTAGATGCTCAGCATCTAAGCTGATCTAGAGCACTTCTCTTGTCAGTGGGAGAGAAGCACACATCCAGAGGATGATTCTTAGGTGGTAAAAATGAGCAGTATCCTAGATGTGACCCTCTCCCACTGACCAGAATCTTTCTCCTGATGTAAAATATTTTTCAAAAATCTCATTATATGACAAGTTGACTACAGGCAGAATCTGTAAAAAAGCACTCATAAACAGATAGGCTGAACTAAGACTTAGATGTATAAAAATAGACAAAATTAATTCTATAAAGGTCCAGCTCTGAATTTTTTATAGAAATTATCCAGTTGGCTTTGATTTGCTTTTACATCAGAATGCCATAATTCTACTGCTGAAAAAATCCAGCTGTGTCTAATACCCTGCAATAAAAAAAGACAGTTTTAAGAAGGGAATAACAAAAACTTAGACCTACAAAAAATCAGAAGTTCTAATAATTAAGTAAACTGTCCTGGGTTCAGCAGTAGCAGTCATTTTTCTCCTTTTTAGTAGCTGGTGCAGTGCTGTGTTTCTGACTTTCAGCCTGGGAACAACACTGATAACACTTATGTTTTCAGTTGCTGCTCGGTAACGTTTACTCTGTCCAAGGACTTTCTGAGTCTCATGCTCTTCCAAAAAGGAGGGGAAACTGGGAGGAAGGAGAGACAGGACAGCTGACCCAAACTAGCCAAAAGAGTATTCCATATCACAGCACATCATGCCCAATATATAAGCGGAGGGCAGTTACCCAGAAAGGTTAGATCAGTGCTGGGGTCTGGCTGGGTATTGTTTGGTGGGTGGTGAACGGTTGTATTCTCTTCCCTTGTTATTTCCGTTATCATTATTATTATTGGTGCTAGCAGTAGTGGTTTGTGTTATACCTCAGTTACTGGACTCTTCTTACCTCAACCCGTGGGAATTACATGCTTTCGATTCTCCTTCCCCATCCTCCTGGGAGTGGGGGGGAGGAAAAGGGGGGAATGAGAGGAAGACTGCGTGGTTTTCTGCGATACAGCTGGGCTTAAACCACGACGTAAGCAAGTACACTTACGTAGGAATTACACAATGAAATAAATAAGGACATCTTATTTTGAGAAGGGTACCACACCACCTGTATTTTCCTCATTAGCATCGTAGTTATGGTGATTCAGAAATGAACAACATCTACAAGTAATCATGAGGGGTGTGATTACTTGCATGACTGAGTTCCCTGTGGGATTTGTCCTGAATAGGTAGTCCTCAGTTTATGAAGTTTACTACATGCAGCAAGGGTATTTTCATTTTGAAATAATGTCTTCATGGAAGGATTTTTAGTCAGCTTCACCACAACATCAACTTTAAATCAGAAATTGCATGCAAGCCTAGACATGAGGTATGACATTTGAACTCTACATTAATCATGTGCATGAGTTAAAAGATTATGTTACGATGTCTGTAAGAGTATCACATTTTATAACAAAAATGGTTTCCTTGTTTGGAAAAAGGGAAAGCCACCTTTACTACTACATTACCCTTATGAATAATTATGAAGAATTACCTTTAAAATTCCGATTCAGTGAAAATGTCATTCAGGTGCAGAATCCTCTAACTGTGTTGTTTCTGTTGCTATGCTTATGGTTTTAAGGTCTTTTTTCCGTTTCTTCTCTTCACAGGAAATGATCTGTTTCTAGTTGCAGTGCATGAATTGGGACATGCTCTGGGCTTGGAGCACTCTAATGATCCCACTGCAATCATGGCTCCATTTTATCAGTATATGGAAACCGACAACTTCAAACTACCTAATGATGATTTACAAGGCATCCAGAAGATATACGGTATGTCATACTCTCATTAAGCAACCTAAGTTTTTTGCTCTAGAATACATTGTAGGTCCTCCTGTCCATACTACCTCCCCAAGAGAGTTTGTTAGTGTAGACTCTAACAGCTATTATGCCAAAGGACATTTTGTAAGCCAGAGGTTTTGATGAAGCTTTTATACTTTTGTTTCTCACTGTTTACAACTTGCATTCAAATTTTCAGTCAGCTGGAGTAGTAATTTTAAATGTTTTAAGAAGCAATAGACAGTATCAGCAAAAGGATCCCAAACTATTTAAATATTAAGAAATGCAAGCCTTCAACCATAATGAGTAGTAGCCCAAGCTTGTATAACTGGATTGATTGCTTCCTTATTTATCAGTTTCCTGGGTTTACAAAATTTGTGCTCCCAGAAAAACCCTAAGTAACTAGATAACTATAGCAAACTGCTCTGAGAAGAATGTTGTTACCAGTCCAAGATTTTGAGCTTCCTAGGGGGAAAAAAAAAGCCCACTTCTTTAATATATGTTTGTTATGGGGTTTTTGTGGCCTAATAATAGACATAATGTAGATAAATTCTACATGTATTGATGAGTCAAGGTAACTGAAAATTAAACCCAAAATAATAAAATTCTTCTGGATCAAAATAGTAACATTATCCTTATGGGTCGAAAGTACCACATACATCCCATATGGTAATACATCCCATATGACTATTCCTTACCTTTCCAAAGACATGGTTTTGGTTTTGTTTTTAACGACTTCAACTCTATTGGTATCTATTAAACAATCTTGGCTTTTTTTCTCTGGTATCTCTATGTTAATGCTATGTATCTGGTGCATGTTGTTTGAAATTGCCTTCCTTACTACTCCCCTATTAATTCTGTATTGCATTAAATTTTTACTTAAAATTATTTTCATTTGAAATGCTTTCCACGTTTATATTGAATATTATCAGGAGTACTAAAGGGGGATGAATATAGGGGGAATTACAGACAAGTCAGTCTCAGTGGGTCCTGAAGGAGCTGGCAAATGAAGTTGCTAAGCCACAGTCTACCATATTCAAAAAATCATGGTAATCAAGAGAAGTTCCAGACAACTGGAAAAAGGGAAATATAAGCCCATTTCCAAGAGGGGGAAAATGGATGACTCTGGGAACTACAGACCAGTCATCCTCACCTCTGTGCATGGCAATCTGAGACCAGATTCTGATGGAAGGCATGCTAAGGGACATGAAGAACAGCAAGGTGCTTGGTGACTACCAGCATGCCTTCACTAAGGAAAAATCCTGCCAGACTAATTTAGTGACCTTCTATGATGGGGCTACAGAACTTGTGGACAGGGGTAGAGCAGTTGATGCTACCTACCTGAACTTGTGCAAAGCATTTGGCACTGTCGCACATGACATCCTTGTCTCTAAGTTGGAGACATCAATTTAATAGGTGGACCACTCGGTGGATAAAGAACTGGCTGGATGGCTGCATGCGAAGAGTTGTGCTCAATGGCTCAGTGTCCAGATGGAAACCAGTAACAAGTGGTGTCCGTCAGAGATTGGTGTTGAGACCGGTCTTCTTCAACATCTTTGTCAGTGACATGGACAGTGGGATTGAGTGCACCCTCAGCAAGTTTGCCAATGACACCAAGCTGTGTGGTTCAGTTGATACGTTGGAGGGAAGGAATACCATCCAGAGGAACCTTGATACACTTGTGAGGCTGCAGATGCCAACCTGATGAAGATTAACCATGACAAGTGCAAGGTCCTACACCTGGGTCGGGGCAATCGTAGCCACAGCTACAGGTTGGGCGGAGATGAGATTCAGAGCAGCCCTGCAGAGAAGGACTTGGGGGTGTTGGTCAATGAGAAAATGAACATTTGCTGGTTTCAGTGTGCTCTTGCAGCCCAGAAAGCCAACAGTATCCTGGACTGTGTCAAAAGGAGTGTGACCAGCAGATCGAGGGAGGTGATCCTGCCCCTCTACTTTGCTCTTGTGAGACCTCATTTGGAGTACTATGTTCAGTTGTGGTGTCCTCAACATAAAAAGGACTTGGAACTGTTGGAACAACTTTAGAGGAAGGCCATGAGGATGATGAGGGGACTGGAGCACCTGCTATATGAAGACAGGCTGAGAAAGTTGTGTCTGTTCAGCCTGCAGAAGAGAAGGCTGTGTGAAGACCTCATAACAGCCTTCCAGTATCTGAAGGAGGCCTATAGGGATGCTGGGGAGGGACTCTTCACTACTGTCTGTAGTGATAGAACAAGGGGTAACGGGTTCACACTTAAACAGGGAAAGTTTTGATTGGATCTGAGGAAGAAATTCTTTACTGTAAGGGTGGTGAGGCACTGGAATGGGTTGCCCAGGGAAGTTGTGAACACTCCATTACTGGCGGTGTTCAAGGCTGGGTTGGACAGAGCCTTGGGTGACATTGTTTAGTGTGAGGTGTCCCTGCTCATGTTAGGGGCGTTGGGACTAGCTGATTTTCAGGTCCTTTCCAACCCTGTTTTATGATTCTATGATTCTAAGATGCCTTCTTTAACTTCACTACCAGAAAGTGCAGCTATGATCATGTAGAATTACTGTACTAACTAGAGCTCTGCAGCCTGCATGATGTTTTATGTTTGCAAACTTTTATTGCTTTACAAGCACTGATGTGTATTTTCATAAAGCATAAATAGCAATTTTGAAATGATTGGCTAATAAGTCTTGTTTGGTTGTTTTACCTTTCCTGTGCAATTAGATGGAAGGAAGGTTGTTTCTCATGACCTCATAAGTTGGTAGTCTCGACTTAAGGGCTAGACGAGAATTCTGTGCTGAAAACTAACTGCTAAGCTCTAACAGCTGTAGGCTATACATTAGGAGAAATGTATTACCCCTGGGAAGTAATATCTAACATCACCACCAAATGGCATATGAAAGCTTTGGTTTGGGGTTAAAAACTTTCCAACATTTGCTACTGCAAACTGATTCCATTGCCCCCTTTAAAATCAAGAGGTGATCTGGAATCATATGCCTCAATAAAAATGTCACACCTATTAAAATAATTACTTTGGTCTGCAGTACTCCTTGGAACACCATTATTAGCTGTAAATTATAAATGTCACAAACCTTAAAATTGTGAATGAAGTAAATGTCTTATTAAATTGCATAACAACCATTTGGAGAGTTTAATATTTCCTTACATCTTATTTTTTAAAAAGTTTGTTTTTCTTTTAATGTATCAGAAATTCAAATGTTATTTATGGAGTTTCCAGTTTTACAGTTGTCATAATATTCAAAAGTCTTTCTGAAGCTGTTCATACAAATTATATTTATTTTTTTAATTCAAAACTGATGATGTATTTCAGTGATTTGGAGAGAGGCCTAAATAGAGCAAAATTAAAGTGTCCTTATTTCTAGAAATCTTACTGATCCAACTGAAACTTCTTATACGTTGTACATGGAGAATATAAGTAAGCATAACAATGTGTAGAAAGGGAAAGGCATTATCAGTACAACCATTGCAAGTCATTTAGTGTGCTGTTAGGGTTATGAACAGCATCTGTCTAGGATGGACTTTTGACTTTCAGTTAGAGACATTAGGAGTGGGATAGTTATTTCATGTGTCATCAAACTGTGTATTTCGACAGATAATGTATTTGAAAGAAGAAAAATATTTTTAAATCGCTGTACAGAGTTTTAGTTTTTCACTTTATTTCTTTTTAATCCATTCATCCTCAGAACAACCTCCTTAATTACTAGGCATCTGGGTTTGTAAGACTCACTGAAAAGGAAATTAGAATAAGAATTAATTTCAGAATATTGAATAAAACTTGTGAATTATGGTGGTTTTTTTTTTTTGTTTATATGGATGCCTAGAATCTGAAGTCTAATTTCAATAGCTTCTGTACATAGCTAGGGGCATTGGGGAGAGCTGGGAATGTGCTGTCACTAATGCACATGACATTATTAGGCCTAGATATTGGGTCTTTAGGAAATACCAGCTATGCTACATATATGTGTATGAGAATTGATGAGTGAAAGTTAAAAATACGAGTTGAAAATCCATTAACTGCTGATGATTCTATTATGAACAGGTTTTTTATTGTCCTTTGTTTTGTACACTAAGCAATGATTCTGTTTTAACAGCTCTTACTTAGCTGGTAAAGTATGTGGTACAAGCCACATCTTTTCTCAAATGATGGTGGACTGTACACCCTTTGCAGGTTTTATTTAAACTTTATTCCAATAAGGAAGGAAGATTCTGGATAGAGAAAAGTAATTATTTTCCTTGGGCTTGGTAGTTGTTTGTTATACCCTTTAACAAGATGGGAAAAGTGTGTTAGGTCACTTTTTCCATTCCCCTTTCACTGTAGGATTTGCACTGCTTACAGCAGGTTTTTGTTGTTTATTTCTTTTGCGTACCTCTGGTGGACATTTAAATTACATCCTGCTACTATATTTTTAAAGGTCCACCTGACAGGGTCGCACCACCAACAAGACCTCTGCCAACAATGCCCCCACATCGTTCAGTCCCTCCAGCAGACCCACGGAAGAATGACAGGCAACCTAAACCTCCCCGGCCACCCACTGGTGACAAACCTTCCTATCCTGGAGCCAAGCCTAACATCTGTGATGGAAACTTCAACACTCTGGCTATTCTTCGCCGGGAAATGTTTGTTTTCAAGGTAGGAGGCTGTGAATTTTTCAGTGTTACATCAAATATCTACATTTCTTCTTTCTTTTGTTAAAAGCAAACTCTCATTTATCATGACTCCACTTTCCCAGACTGCTAACAGTCAGGAAGTTCAAGAAAGAAATTAAAAAATAAACATACACATGGTTTCAGTGTCTAGCAGAGGACTGCTGTAATGTTCTATTTTGGGAAAACATCCACGTCAGCAGAAACTCTCATGCCTCAAAATGCAAGGGTAAATAACTGCTGGATGTTATGGAAGGATAAAAAGTTTAAATCAGTCATGAATAATAGGAATGATTTTGCTGGGAATACAGCCACATCCAGAAATGCAGTAGATATTGTCTTCAATGCCTTAATTTTTTTAAATTGAGCTATAATTTTAACTTTACAATTAGATCTGTCATTTACAAAGGAAGTTTGTCATTGTGTTGTGGTTGCTTTGAAACCACAATATCTCAGTAAAGGTCTTTGCCACAAAAATCTTATTACAAATATGTCATTGGTTATTTCCATTTATCTTCTTGCTCTGAGCTGAAAATGTGGTATATACAACAAATTAAAATAAACAAGTGGAACTGAAAGGCTATCTTTTGATAGAAGGACTTTGCTAAGAATCATAGAGTCACAGAATCATAGAATAGTTAGTGTTTTAAGGAACTTAAGATCATCTAGTTCCAGCCCCCCTGCCATGGGCACAAACCACTCCCACTAAACCATATCACCCAAGGCTATGTCCAACCCAGCCTTGAACATCGCCAGTGATGGAGTGTTCACAAGCTCCCTGGGCAACCCATTCCAGTGCCTCACCACCCTTAAAGGAAAGAATTTCTTCCTCATATCCAATCTAAACTTCCCCTGTTTAGGTTTGAACCCAGTACCCCATGTCCTCTCAGTACAGTCCCTCAAGAAGAGACCCCCCCAGCATCCCTATAGGCTCCCTTCAGATATTGGAAGGCTGCTATGAGGTCTCCACACAGCCTTCTCTTCTGCAGGCTGAACAGACACAACTTTCTCAGCCTATCTTCATACGGGAGGTGCTCCAGTCCCCTGATCATCCTCATGTCCCTCCTCTGGACTTCTTCCAACAGTTCCACATCCTTTTTATCTTGATGAGGATACCAGGACTATACACAATACTCCAAGTGAGGTCTCACAAGAGCAGAGCAGAGGGGCAGGATCACCTTCTTCAACCTGCTAATCACACTTCTTTTGGTGCAGCCCAGGATATGGTTGGCTTTCTGGGCTGCAAGCACACACAGCAAATGTTCATTTTCTCATCAACGAACACCCCCAAGTCCTTCTCTGCAGGGCTGCTCTGAATCTCTTCCCTGCCCAGCCTGTAGCTGTGACTGGGATTGCGCCGACCCAGGTGTAGGACCTTGCACTTGCCGTGGTTAAACTTCATCAGTTTGGCATCAGCCCACCTCACAAGCATGTCAAGGTCCCTCTAGATGGCTTTCTTTCCCTCCAACATATCAACCAAACCACACAGCTTGGTGTCATCAGCAAACTTGCTGAGGACGCACTCAATCCCACTGTCCACGTCACCAACAAAGATGTTGAAGAAGACCGGTCCCAACACTGTGGAGAACTGGCCTGAAAGGGTTAGATCTTTTACATTTCAGAACTTGGCCTGAAAGGGTCAAGTGTGGAGTCGAGTGATTCTAGAGGGTGGTGGTGGTAGAAAATAATTCAAGCAAAACAAGATGTGAAAAACGTAGACAGGAACATTGGCTGAACCTAAGGTCCTTTATGCCTAAAAAATGATAGTAATAAGGTGTAGATAAAATCAGTAACAGAACATAAAATCCCTTAGGACTAAACAATGGTAGTAAGCCAAGCATGGAATAGATCAAAGCAAACTTATAATGTATAACATCTATTGATAAGGAAGCTTTGTATTCATTGCTTAATCATTAATGTTACTTATATAACTTTTGGCTATAAAAGGCTGACAGTGACAATAAAGATTATCACTTGCCTGAAGAGCAGTGGTCCGCTTGTCCTCCATCGTCCTCTTCACGAGCTGGTCTCCGTCACAACACCACTCGTTACTGGCTTCCAGCTGGGCATTGAGCCATTGAGCACAACTCTTTGCATGTGGCCATCCTGCCAGTTCTTTATCCACCAACTGGTCATCGTGGTTTGAGGCTCTCAAACAGTTCTGCTCACTCACTCCCCCCTCTTTCTTCCCCAGTCCTGGGGGTTGGGGAGGAGAATCAAAAGAATGCAACTCCCACAGGTTGACATAAGAACAGTTTAGTAGCTAAGGTATAACAAATCACTACTGCTACCACCAATAATAATACAAGAGAAAATACAAGGAAAGAGAATACAACAGATCTTCACCTGATACCTAGCCACGCCACACAGTGCCCCCCCATCACCTGATACCAAGCTCTACTACACAGTGCACCCCATCACCTCATACCAAGTCCCAGCCATGCCGTGCACACCCCCCCTGCACCACCATCTTTCCGGATCTCCGCCCTCTCTATTTCTACATCCTAGACATGACGTGCTGTGGTATGGAATACCTCTTTGATCAGTTTGGGTCAGGTGTCCTGTCTCTCCTTCCGCCCTGCTTCTTCCCGGCTCCCTCCTCCTTGGCAGAGAATGAAACTAAGAAAGTCCTTGGCCAGCCTAAACATTCTAAGCCATAACCATAAACAATGGTGCTATCAGCACTGTTCCCAAGCTGAAAACCAAAACCACAGTGCTGTACCAGCTACTACTTAAAGAGAAAGACGACTGCTGCTGTTGAACTCATGACACTGGTCCACCTATCAAATTGATGTCTCTCTTAGAGACAAGGATGTCATGTGGGTGTCGTGGTTTGAGGCCCCCCTCAAACAGTTCTGCACACCCCCCGCTCTTTCTTCCCCAGTCCCGGGGAAATGGGAAGGAGAATCCAAAGAATGCAACTCCCACAGGTTGAGATAAGAACAG
>JASSUY010042191.1:0-12403 GCA_032466535.1 Forpus xanthops
GTGAGGTCTCATGAGAGCAGAGTAGAGGGGCAGGATCACCTCCCTCGACCTGCTGGTCACACTCCTTTTGATGCAGCTCAGGATATGGTTGGCTTTCTGGGCTGCAAGCGCACACTGACGGCTCATGTTCATTTTCTCATTGACCACCACCCCCGAGTCTTTCAACATTTCACTTTTCATACAAAAACTTCTGCTTGTGGAAGTGGAACACTGCTATGAATAGTTTATTGTATTTAAAGCCTTTCAACCAGAGGATCTGATTATTCTTTTTACCTCAGTGAACACTGAACCTGGATTCACATTTGAGCTAGGTAGCTATGCTCTAGCATGTGTTATCTGTAGCAGAAGAGATATGACAGCTCAGTTCTGCCATCAGACTGGTGCATTTAGCCATTCCTCATTGCCAGCAACTCCCTTTAAAGCCGCTATTCTATCAGGGTTTTTCCAGGGACATTTCTCCTGATGTGGATCGATCAAGGTGAAAAGAGGTGCAATAAGGGCACCCAATGACACCTTTGAAAAGGACACAGAAGCTTCAGCAGGCATTAGATCCCAAATATGAATCAATGGAGACAGTGGGCACCTCTCATTGACATTTAATGGACTACAGACATATATTTTAATTACTGCATACAGACCAAGGTGTTGGTGTGAGCCAGACAGCACCAGTTAGAATTGTTATGTTCTTAACTGCACTCAATTAACTGTTGTCTGTCAGACGCTGAAACTCGACATCTTGCTCCCCACCTAGGAATACATAAAACTGCAATTCGATGATTTTCAAAAATAATACAAGTCTTTCTAAATGTTTTTTCACATTTCTAAATCATGCCTTGAAGATAGTTGGAAGACTAAAATTTAAATGTATCTAAATTTATGCTGGTTTTGGACAGAATAAATTAGTGTTCTAATTTCAACAGTAGACACCATGTTTGAACAGAGAAAAGGTGTACAGGCTTCAGTAGAATTTTAAAAATAGGGCAACATTCCTAAATCATGAAAAATTTTGCTAGACAATAGTTAATGAAATACTGCATTGCACTTTAAAATAATGACACCATGGGTTGTAATACAATTTGGTCTAATTCATAGAATCGTAGAATTATAGAATAGTTAGGGTTGGAAAGGACCTTAAGATCATCTAATTCCAACCCCCCTGGTATGGGCAAGGACACCTCCCACTAAACCACACCAGCCAAGGCTATGTCCAATTCCACTTACAATGTCACCTAATGAATGTTACCTGATAGTAAATTCTGCAGAGATGTAACTGTTATTATTTTATGTTTAGAAAGTAGTGGGCTGGTATATCCCAGCATAAAGAGCTTTTTTCTGGATGGGAGACCAGCTTTCAAGGAAAAGTTACGCTAGTTAAGAATGCCTGTATTTTACTTGCATGCAATTTTGGGTCTACAAATTTATGTATGTGTTAAGTTTTGCATATTTCTAAAAGGAAGTTGATATATGAACCAGTATTGTACGCAGCCTATTAAGAAACCAATGTTTAGCTTTTATTTTAATGCACAATTTAGGAATACAATAATCCTTTTTAATGCATTATAGCTGAGTCCTTCTAAAAACAATTTGCCCGCTTGATCTTCTTCAAGGTCATTTCTTCAGGCAAGAAGGACACTAAATTACCATAAAATTGTTCTTGTAGTCTTCCTTCTCAAGAAAATATGATAAATATTCTCTGCATGTGTGTCCTAAAACATGCAATTAGATTTACTCCTCAAATGCCTTCAAACCTCCAGACTATGCACAAACCTCAGTGAATTTAAAATGTGGCTAGAAACTGAACTGATGTGCCATGTTTTCAACATATTTTGAGAAGATACTGTGAAACCAGAATAACATCTCTATGAAAAATACATAGACCATTTCCTTCACTGTTGGAATAGGTATTGACATAGCAGTAATTCCCCAGCATTTGGAAGAAAAGAAGAATCTATGCTGCAGACATCAGAAAAAGAGCTTTAACAGCAGCGGCTATCTGAAACCCACACTGCATGTCTGCTATATGCGCTATAAAAGTAGGCACATTTATTTAAAAAAAATAATTCAGATCAGGGAATCAAATAGCTGAATAAATGAAAATATCATAAGTTCAATAGTAAAAAGTCATACTAGTGTAAGAAGAGATTCTTTGCAATTTACTTCTGTTAAGGGAAAAGGAAGTAATTTTTTCTGCTTCTGAAAAAGTCTCTGAGATTTTATTTCACAGACTGTTTCCGCAATTTCTTTAAGCCTAAAAATATTTAATCAGAATTTGCAGAAATTGGAAAATGCATTTTATTTCCTTAAAAAAAATCTTATAATTTACATATATCTGCAGTTGCATAAAATATTTTATTTTTAATGTAGAATCTTCTGTCCCCTAGGGCTGTTTTCATCCTTTATATAAAGCTTTCACTGCCCCTGATGCACAGCCTGGAAGCCTGTCAACACAAAAGAAGGGAAATCTGTGACATCTAAATTGTAACTTCTATAGGCAGAAGTAGAAGTTTTCTAATTTTTGCCTTTTTTAACTCATATAAATAAATGTGATTTTCCAATTAGCTATAGCAAACTCAGAACTTTTTTTTTCCTGTTTTGTATGAGTGATGGGCAAATATATATATTTTTTTTTTATTTCCTCCAAATGAGAGAACAAAGATTTTTATTTAAAAATAAAAGTCCTATGCATGACTTAAGTTTCTATTTGTTCAAACTAATTAATTTCAAACTAAAGAAGAAAGGTAACAAGTTTTATTTGGCTATCTGTGAGTTCTGAATTGGATTTCTTGTTAGCATACAGTGAAAGAAAGAATTAACAGGCACAATAGCAAGGATTTAGATGTCAAATGACTGAATGTAGGAAAGCCTAAAAGGAAGAAAAGGTGAAGAATCATGCTTGCAGTTCACCCACATTAAAATATTAAGTCCAATATGGAAAAATCAAATGAAAGGGAAATTAAATTAATTTCCTGCGTCAGACATCTCATATCTCATCTTACTGAAAAAAAGGACAGCTACTAAAAAGAGTATTCAAACACCTATCTTTTACTTTAAAACCATTAAAAAAAATATAAAAGAAAAGGTGGACAGCTTTGGAGGTGAGGACTGTAACTTCTCAGCACTGCTGGCCATCAGCTCAGTGTTCTTGCATTATAGACCTGTAACTTGTATGACATGCCAGACAGCCCCACACAGAATTAATCTATCCTTCATATTATTATCCGATATATGGGATACTGATACAAAAATGCCTTTTTGTGCTCCATATGTGCTCATCCTCTGCCCTGAAAGACTGAATTTATTAACTCTTATCGTACTGCTAGGGGCAAACATGATAACGCCTATTATGTTATTTTCAAAGCAGTTTCTGGGGTTTTAGCTACATCTCTTCCATACTGCTTAACATAAGGCAGAGGCCTGACCATTTTTAAAATGCACAGTTAAGTGTCAGTTACCATACCTAATGTAAAGACAGTATTAGCAATATATATGCAAAACATGCAAAGAACATTTAGCATGGAGTGTGTGGCAGGAGTAGCACAACTGTCTAACATTCTATTCAACAAATAGTGTACAGTGTCACTAGAGTACAACCTATGACATAAGAGTGGTCTCCACTATGAAAGGAAAACAGTAAAAAAAATACAGAGCTAATGTTTCAGACCATTGCACATCTCAGAAGGTCATACTACCTCTGCCAAGCAGTATGGCTGCCTCTGCAGTGGCTATCACCATTATACTGAAATGAGCTGAAGCGTAGGTTTCTCTCAGCACACATATGTACATAATGATGTGCACTGTGGAAGAATGACACCCACCACCCCAAGAGTATCAGTTAAAAAAAAAAAAAAAACAGAAAACAAAACACCTCTGCAGAAGGTGAAATATGTAATGGAAAATAAACGAGGAAATAAGTCAGTCAAAGCAACAGGAAAGCTTTGCCGGACTAACAACAAAATAAACAACCAAATGAAGGGGGATAAATTCTGCCACTGACAGAAGGAGTTTTAAAAAAGTTCAAGCAGTTTTTATCACTTAATGCCCTCCCAATTCATCTTCACTGTAGTTTGCATTTTTGGCATGCACAGGAAGGATCATTCATTCTGTGTTCATCAGTTGGCTGCAGCTGATGGTAACTGTGAGGGGGCAGGTTTTTGTGACCGAGGCAACGGTCCACTGATGACTGCTATGAAATTCGGATAAAATTAAAAATAAGAAACAGATCTTTTTGTTTGTTTTAGGCAATTATCACTTGGTAATTTACCACAGAAGCTGTGGAAGGCTCTGTAGTTCATTGTCAGTGGCTTAAACCAGTCAATTCACTTTCAAAGTAGAAACGAGATTGCTGCAGAACAATGTCCTCTGCCAACCCAAATCGGTGAGTTTAAACTATTTTATGTGCAGATTTATGACAGAGTTTAAAATGGATATTGTCTGATATGTATTAAAATTTTGAAAGACATATGCTGAAGATATCTAAAGATAAGTATAAAGCAGGCAATATTCTTTCCGATAAGGTAAAAATAGCTCTACACAAGGTAAAATTTTTCTGTCAGGCCAAGGATACACTTATTCATTGCATTGTCACTATAGCACAGGTAGCCTTCCTCTTCCTATATTTGAAAGACAGGACTAAGAAATAGACCTTGAGCTGGAATTGCAGTTCGTTAAAAAAGGTAAGATTTACAGGTAAAAGAATACCATTCTAAACATATTTTTCAAAATTCCATTATAGCCTAAATCAACAACTTTTTTTGACTATACACTCTAAACAAAAGTAAAAATAAATGTTGTGTTTAATATCTCATAAACACAAGCTATAGAAGAATGAAAGATACGTTTTAAAAAGAAATGACGTGATTGTATAGAGAACATTTCAATTGGATGAATTAAATACAATACTTGCAGGATATCAAGACGTCCGAAGAAATTAATAAATCATTTTGCATTGACATGCACTTATTTTATAGGAAAATGAGATTAAATAGGTGGAGCCATATTATTAGAATAACTTACTGAACGTAAGAGTAACTCTTAATACTTAAGATATTAATGGGAAAAAGTGTGAAAAGAAGCTCTGACTTAAAGATTTCTGCCATGATAGAAACATTGTCTCACCACAGTTACTAGAAAAAACATACATCTTGAACTTTTAAAAATCACATTACCATATGACTTTTAAGTGACAAAATAAGGGCAAAATTCAAGTACTTTTGAATGTATTATGCTTATTATCACTGTTGCTGTTATTATTACAAGAAATGTTTTGAATCCTTCATAGATCATTAGTCTGACATGACTTGAAAAAAGTCCTTTCTTTGCTCAAAGGGGTTAGAAGAAGTCCCTATGCAATTATGTAACGACACAAAACAGGAAAAGGAGAATACAAAGAAGCAGCAACGTATTTAAAGCATGAACACCAGCCACCCTGTGTCTCTACATCTGCAGAGCCATAAGTTTTAAAGAAAGAGGATGATTGGACACATGCTTTCAAAGATAACAAAGAGAGCAGGAGAAAAGTTTAAATAGTCCTGTCTGAAAATGTAAAAGATGAAGAACAAACAAGAAACTGTATTTTCTTATATTCAGATCAACATCTTCCAGAACCTTTCTCAGGTACCACAAAGAAGATAAGTAAAAGATAAGTCACCAAGGGATCTTTGAACAATGATGGTCCTTGTGTGTGTTCTTGTAAAAAGAAAATAATTTTCTTTCTGCCATGGTGTCAACGTGAACTATAAGGTATACACTGTTCATTAGCCCTGAACTAAGTCATCACAAGGAAACTAAATGGAGAATTTAAATAAAGGAACATTGTGTTTTTTGTTTTTTGTTTTTTTTTTCTCCCCTTAATGACATATTTTTCATATATGTATACATTGTTTTCATATATTATAACAATTAAAAATTACCTAGTCTACTGCAGTCAGTGTTATCCTGTCTATTTTTCACCTTCTCATGCTATTTATGTCTAGCTGTTTTATCTCATAAGTAGAGAACATCTTTTTTGTGCTTTCTACATTTCCTATCAAAGAGAAGTCACAAATATATAAATGTGGCTAATACAATCTACCAAAATATGATTTGTTATAATTGACTATTCTTGTGATAACAAGAAATATATAAAATTCTTTCCTAAAATTATTTATTTATTTGTGTATAAAATCTGATATAAGAATCGTTTTCTTTTTAATTTCATTCACAAAATAATTATCAATTTTAATTAAATTATTAATGATTAAAACATTAGAACTTTTTTCAAAAGGTGAAAGATAGAAGTTGCCTCTATTTGCTATGCCATACTTGTTAAATGGGAATAGTACTTTTCATTTAAAATATTCACTACCTGTTATCTTACATAGAATTTATATAAAGCATAAATTGATATTCTGCTGTCATAGTTTTCTCTTGACCAGCTGCTCATTTTTTTGTATAACTAATGGTTCATGGAAAGGTGTTTCAGGAGTCATATGTGTATTGGGATCTTTGAAGAATTTTTTATTTTATTGCACCTAGTTTCAGTAGCATCAATGAATACCATCAGTATCATCAATAAAACTTAATTCTTCCCAGAGCTTTGACAAAGAAATGAAATCTGTAGATATCAAAAACTGAACTTCAGTAGGATTTCTGCACTCATACATCCTGAAGTACTGGATCAAAGTGAAATAGAAAGAGAAACACTTGTAGAATAAAATAACGATTATGTTGAAAATTATAGAGATGCTATATGATTCAGCTTGCCATGTTAATTGTACAATAACTGGGATGTTTGTAGTTACAGTTGTTGATGGCTACGATTAATCAGCTACAATAATTCTGTGTCTGTCAGGTTTCATCTATTCTCACAAGCATTATTTCAGCATGCTTCCCAGCTGTCTTTTATACCTTCTACTGCAATATCAATGCAAAACACAGAAGCAATTAGAAATATTATAGCTATGACTTTTTCATCCTTTCACTCCATTCATGATCTGTCACTTAGAAGCAGCAGCTAAAACCAAACAACAAACAAGTTACCAATGAAAGGTTTGTAAATATACTTGCCATATATTTAATCACTAAAGTAGGTCAGCAGATGGTACTATTTCCAGGGCTTCTAAGCAAATAGATTTTCAGTAATATATGCAATGTATTCTTTTGTAAACACATTGTTTTACATAATGTTATCTGCATTTTGAGAAACACACATTTCTATTTGTATGCTTTTTAAGACACCTTCCTGGCACTGAGTCTTATACTAACCTGTATAAATTCTGTGAACATGACATTGACAACTCTACTTCCTTATTTTTTTCTTAGTACTTCTGAATGCATCTTCCCTTTTTCTTGTTTGCTTCTTTAGTCACTTTTGCAGTTAAATTAATTCCAAGCATTTAAAGATGTATTAAACCACCATTTCATTTTATCCAGCTTTCTTCAACTAGATCTGATATTTCCTTCCTTTAATTAGTGTCTAAAGTTAGCAATGCCAGTTGGGATTCTATATAATTAAACAAGGAATGACTAACACAGTACTATTTTGTAGCAGAAGACGTCATATAGAATTGTGAATGACTAATCTCTTGTAAAACCATTATATAGGTGCTGTGGTTCCTGGAATACTGATCGTGTAACAATAATACGGTGAAAAAAACTCTGACCACTTTGTGAGATCAAGTAATGAAGGATAACGTATTCTGCAGATCATTAAGATCATGCATGTAAAATATTGTGTAAAATATTGCTTTCACATATTTAATACTTTAAGTTCACGGGATCCAGTCCAAAATAGAACATAACGCTGATCTTCTGCATGCACAGGACAACATTGCAAACATATAGCCTCAAGGATCCTTTCTCCTACACATTTTAAGTTCCAAATCTGGTTTTACCAAAGCTGGAATTTATCACATGAAATGGTATAGCAGGAGTCCACAGGAGGGCCAGGAAAATGATCAGAGGGCTCCTTGTTAGTGAGTTTTTTCTCTGATTTAATTATACTTTAAATAAGTGGAGGTTTTGTGTCAGAATTGCAAGTAATATATGAGTGAGCTAGGAGAAATATGTGAGTACTGCTGTTCAGATCTAAGGCTTGGACAATGGCATGACTGTCCAGGTTCAGTTACAGTTGGAGGCTTGCAGACATCTTTTCCGTGAGGTATGGCATACAAAATTATGACTTAACCCTAGACAAATCATTTCATAATGCTCACTTTTCACTAGACTAATGTGTATAAATCCCTCCATACATCACCTGTGGTCTGTCATCAAGAAAAGAAGAAGGTCGTAATCTCCCAGAAATAATTTATTTGCTGTTCTCCAAGAGCTGTAGTGCCCAATATGACCTAGAAGTCAATTTCAACAAGATAACTAAGTGCTTGGACACATCCAAGGAGTAAATCTGGAAGACCTTGGTCTTAGCTGAATATCTCATTTGAAAATTAAAGTCTTACAGACATAGTGTTTCCTAGGTAGCAGTTGGTTGCTGCATATGATCCCAGGTAATGTTTTTGATATGGCAGTTTGTATTGGAACATGTTACTCTGTTTAATATCAAGGTGACACTAGACACTGCAAACCACAGTTTAGGATTTGAGCATGTAATTGAACAAATAAGAGTCATCAAATTTAAATAGTCACTAGCCGTCTAATACTATTCTTCTATGCTACGTTTTTTAATTCAGCCATGTGCTAGTGCCAGAGAGCTCATTTAGCATGCAGTTTCCTCCTCCCCTCCCTTCCCCTCCCCTCCCCTCCCCATTTCTCTCTCTTTTTACATGAGACTGTTATGCTTCTCACCAAAATTATATCCTACCTAAGATATCAATAAAAGAAACTGAAATCAGGCACATGTGACATCAACAGTACTACACAAGCTGCCATGTAGTGACAGATTGGACAGCAGAAGTCATCAAGAGTCTTTGTTTTTAAAATTCAACCATCAATCCTTCAGTGGTTTGATCATTTAAACTCCTTTATAATTTGTCACACTTATATACTATTGCCTGTTGATCAAAACAAATATAAGTAAAATATGTTTCCTGGACTAGTTAGTTAGATGCTACACATTATGGATTAATTTCTTTAAAAAGTTTAACAGTTGCTTCTCTTTCAAACTGACAAACTGACCTTCCTAGAGCAAACCAAATTACTGCTATGTATGACCCATGATGAAACAGTGGCATAGACTTCTGATACTGAAACTAAGCACAATCAAAGCTTTGAAAGCTATTGGTTTGGAAGTTATGGATAATTTGGTAGTATTGCTAATGCAACAGGGAAGAATAGCATGACAGTTTATCTTCCCATAAGGACTGCTACCCTAATAATACACAAGAGTGTCAAATGTTACACCATGCTATACAAGCCTGCAGCCAAACCTAACTATAGTAACATGAAATCCTTTAAAATAAAAAGTCATATGAATTTGTTCACAGGACAAGTCTAGGTGTCTTACCAAAGAGCCATACCTCCTGCTATATTGCAACTAATGAATTACTCAGCACTTGTTAGCCTTAAAGCCATAATTGACTTTAATCACAGGTCCATATTAAGATAAAGCTTTTCCACAAGGAAACACTGGGCTTCATGACACAGGTATTGAATAATGTGAGCAAAATCAACCACTGGGTAATAAAAAAAATCAAGCTGGAGAAATTTTGGACCTGAATTCGTGAATTCTCCAGGTAACAGGAAAACCTGTTAGAGGAATCAGACCTATTAAGAACTGGCCCTGTAGAAGGCACAATAAAGCAGTTGTAGCAGGTAGTCAGAGAGAGTCAGACATAAGAGAGGACATGGGAGAAAAACATTAAAAAAAAAAAGTCCAGCTGTTTCCAAAATATGATGAGCATTTGGTAAAGCAGAGTAAATATATAATATGCTTTTATCAGCAAGGACAAAATCGAAGCTTCTGTAGTGAATACACTGCATGAGGGAGTTGAAAATTCACCTCAGAAAACCAAAAGTGACAACGTGTTGAAACACCTGATTTTACACTGAAGTGGAACAATTAGAGGCTGTGTTGTGGTTTAAGCCCAGCTGTAATGCACACAGTTCACTCACTCACTCCCCCTCATTCTTCTCCCCTGCTGTCAGGGGGATGGAGAGGAGAATCGAAAGAATGCAACTCCCACAGGTTGATATAAGAATAGTTTAGTAATTAAGGTATAACACAAACCACTACTGCTACCACCAATAATAGTGATGATAAGGGAAATAACAAGGGAAGGGAATACAAATGCTCACCGCCTATACCCATCCCAACTGAGCACTGAACCTCCTCTTCCCAGTAACTGTCCCCAGTTTTTATATGCTGGGTATGATGTGCTGTGGTATGAAATACCTCTTTGGTCAGTTTAGGTCAGGTGTCCTGTCTGTGCTTCCTCCTAGCTTCCCCTCCTCCCTGGCAGAGCATGAGGTTCAGTAAGTCCTTGGTCAGGGTAAACATTACTGAGCAACAACTAAAAAACACTGGTGTTACCAGCACTGTTCCCAGGCTGAAAGTCAAAAACACAGCACTGCACCAGCTACTTTAGGAGAAAAATGACTGCTACTGCTGAACCCAGGACACTGTGAAATGAAGACGACAAAGATGAATGGTCAGATTTTAATATTATGAAACGATGTAAAGAATTATTTGGATATCAATGAATATCAAAGGGAAAATTAGGGGGAAAACCCCCAGATTAAGTACTATCAGAGCAATAATTTCTGCAATATTGCCAATCACTGGACAGTTTAGAACAAGCAGATCAGTTACCTCAGAGGCGCTGAAAGGACTGTTCCTAACTGTAAGACATTAATTTGCAAAGGACCTGACACACCCAAAGAATCTTATTAACAAAAAACAATAGGTGAAATTCTGCATATGTGAGTCTGCAATATTTCAGAAGGAGTATTTTATTCATAGTTTGTTTATTCCCATACCAGTGAGTTACAGGTTTTTTTAACCAAAAAAGGGCTTGAGATTTTGGTGTCTGAAATTCAGGTCCCTTGAAAATTTCTCTGTCACGTAAGTATGATACGTTGTTCTGATGCCATACTTGCAAAAGAAGGTTGACAAATCTGAAAGGCTTTAGAGAAAACTTATGAGATTAAGTTGCATTATAGAAAACATCTTACAGTGATAAATGCCTAAAGCCTGAGAAAAAATATTTTGATTAAGTTAAAGGTGAGCAAAGGAAACAGATATTTCCATCATTTTCCTTTTTTAAAGGCAAATATCTGAGCATTTGAATCAATCTCCTAGTGAATCTAGCTGATCCTACGAATAAACATTATGTGACTGTTTAAGTTCACACATAGAAATAATCCACTTGAACTCGGTATAATGAAATTATTTAAATACACACATAAATGTTTGTAAACACTGGAATATGATTTGTAATATAGATTTTATGCATAGTTTGTTTATACAAAAATAATAGCAAGAGATACTCTTAGAAAAGATAAAGGAGAAAAAAGATGAAGGCTTTCAGTGAAGTGTGGACAGAAAAATGGTACCAGACTATGGCAGTGCAATCATTTTAATAATGACTGAAGAAATCTCATATGAGGACTGATGTCTAAGGACATAATACCTAAATACCTGAGGATAATACCAGCAAAGTAATTTAATATAAACTATTTTGTTTAAGTCATTGTAACCCATTTTACATACTTTTCACTCTAAAGAGATGAAATGGGATTTTTATCAGTGTATTTGCAAATTATTGACAAGAAATACAGTGGTAGCATACAACCATTTTATCAAAGAAATACTACTAAATATTACCTGCCTCCAGTTAACAATACAAGCATGGATTGCAGGTTAAAATTAACTGTGATTAAGCTAATTCCATGTACAACATCATGTTAGACTATTTCCACTTAGTGATTCTGATAAGGTCATGCCATAAATGTTTATGGTCTACTAAATATGAACAACATTTAAGCAAACATCAAGTGAATGGTGGTATGACTATGTAATTGTGAGATTCATGTGTGATTGTACTTCAAGGTATCAGTATAATGTTAATGCTGAGAAAGACTTTTTTAATTGATTTGATGCAAATGTTTTTGCATGTAATAGAACAACATTTTAAAATGTTATCCCTGTTATTTGAGAATTTTTCTTTTGCTTGGAATATATATCATTTATTTCTTTATAACACATCACCACAAAAGAACTATTTGTGTCCTAAATTTTTTCTCAATGTGGGGTTCCCTTGCCTGATTATAGCCACATCTGAGCCAGTCATCCATATCTTCCTTTAAAGACAATGCAAAGAAATAGACACTTGTTGTGGTTTGAGGCTCTAAAACAGTTCTGCTCCCTCACTCCCCCTTCCTTCTTCCCCAGTCCCAGGAGATGGGGAGGAGAATCAAAAGAATGCAACTCCCACAGGTTGAGATAAGAACAGTTTAGTAACTAAAGTATAAC
>JASSUY010042193.1:0-32708 GCA_032466535.1 Forpus xanthops
GAAGTTTAGATTGGATCTGAGGAAGAAATTCTTTAGTGTAAGGGTGGTGAGGCACTGGAATGGGTTGCCCAAGGAAGCTGTGAATGCTCCATCGCTGGCGGTGTTCAAGGCCGGGTTAGACATAGCCTTGAGTGGCATGATTTAGTGGGAGGTGTTCCTGCCCACGGCAGGGGGGCTGGAACTAGATGATCTTAAGGTCCTTTCCAACCCTAACTATTCTATGATTCTATGGTGAGGCACTGGCACAGGTTGCCCAAAGAAGTGGCAAAAGCTCCATCCCTGGCAGTCTTCAAGGCCAGGTTCGACTGAGCCTTGGGTGACATGGTCTACGGTGAGGCGTTCCTACCCATGGCAGAGGGATTGGAACTAGATAATCTTAAGGTCCTTTCCAATCCTAACCATTCTATGATTCTGAGTCTCCGGTTTAAAACAAAATGACAACCGAAAAACCCAAATACTGTCATGTTTCAAAAGCAGCCAGTGGATCTGTCTTCAAAGGACAGCACTGCAGAGTGCAACTTCTAAATGGTTTAATTAAACAAACAGGCCTAATCCGCAGAGCTGACACAAAGACCACATTGTGCCACAGGCTCTGAGAGCAGGGCTCAGCTCAGGGACATTTCTGCATGAAAATTCTCATCAGCCATAGAGCTGTGTTGCCATATGAATTCTGATGGGAGAGAAACACATGACAGCAAGGCAGACAGTGTGCTACCTTATTAACAGATTGAGCAAATCTCACGTATTGCACTATTTCTAAAGATGACTTACAGAAGGTTCACTACAATACCACTTCCTCTAAAGATTCCCAGAATTAGTTATCAAATTCCTCAACTAGCAAGAGAAGCAAGATATATACATTTAGGACACAAGCTAGCTCAAGGCTCAGTCATTTCTAATTTAGTCTTTCTCATCTGCTCTCCCTACTCTCACTCTTTGACTGTTTGCTAGCCTTTAAGGTATGGCCTATCTTCATAAAGACAAGGTTTATAGCACTTGCTGAACACAACTGAGCAATGCACATCAAGCCATTTATGACTTCCCTGAGCATGCTATACTTTTGAGCTCCAGGATTATAAATCTATCAGTATTCAGACTTGTACGCCTATGACGCTATAGTTTTTCAATGTGCTCATTATGCATTAATAAAGGCGACTAAGATTGTAATGTACATTGAAGATGCAACCGTATGGAAAAAAATGCCCCACTATCATTGCAGACTTTCTCACCACATCATTGCTCCTTCTCGCTACGTTAAAAAATAACCTATTTCTCTAGACATAAAATACTGATGTGCACCAGCAGTTTTCAAGCTGTGACCTGTAAGAAACTAGGTCCTGTTGTACTCCCAACAATTTCATCAAATTTAAAAGTAACTGAAAATAATACTGTTTTCTAATTAAATTCATCTGTATGAAGAGTTCATGAAACTCCCATGAGAACTGTGTGAGAAGGGGATTTAGACAGCTTCATTAGTATTACCTGGGGAGGTTGGGGAAAGGCTTTGTGATTCTTCACGTGTGCTTTGTCCACACAAGACACAGACACAAAATAAGAATTACAGAGTCAAGTCACTGGAGACAGAAACGGGGCTATGCACAAGAGGCAGCCACTAGATGGCTTGATTTTCCAGAATTTCTCCAAAGAACAGAATGTATTTCATGGTAAGAGTCTACATGAAAGAAAAACCAAAAACCAAAAACCAAATAATACAACTTCACGAATCAAGTGTATATAGCAAGATAAAAAACATCTGATACATGAACTGATTTATTAGGTTGACAAGCTGTAGGAAGGGTCCAAGCTGAGCTCCTGTTCTGAGCCTAAAAAGAAGACATTACCTCTGTTGCAGTGGCATAAATTTCAAAGCATAGCAACAGGAGAGGAGTACTTTATTCCTGAGCAGTCTTTGATGGGAACTGAATGACTTCAGATACCTGGAAGCAATCCTAAAAACTCTAAACCTTATCTTAGTTTATGGCTTTCTTATATGTACAGAAACTACCTTATACCTTTCCAAAAGCAACAGACACTCTGATGTCAGTTCACAGCAGCATGTGCTCTCCAACATCCATCTTCATTCCAGAGCTACACAATCCATTTGTTAATCTACATGCTTACTGCAGTGCAAAGAAGTTAAATATACTACCCATAAAGCTAATGTTCTTCTGCAGTTTCTTGTAATTTTATCAACTTCCACCTGGGTTTTCTCAAGGTTTGCATGTTTGCTCTCTGACTCAGAGTTAAGAACTATGAGAAAAAAATCGGACATAGGTTCCCAAAGAAGACTGAGAGGGAAAGGGAGACTGAAGTGACCTACTGTATAGGCAGTAGCAAGGGTAATATTTAAAAGAAGCTAATAAAAACATCAAAGAACACCACATTGTGGCATGATGATTTCAGCTGTCATAAGGAGAACCACAAGACTAAGCAAGAGAAGTACTTTTCAGCACTTTCATGGAAACTCACTCAAATACAGCTACTGTGAAACACCAAATACAGCTATTAATACATGTCGTAAAATAAGAATTAAAAAATAAAAGAATTTATTACACAATATTTAAATTTCTGAAGTTTCTTACTACTGTGATGATGGCATGCATTCTATCACCTCAGGTAGCATGCAAACACTCAAAATAGCTACCTGCAGCTAGTACCCAAGACATTCCCAAGATCAAAGAAACATAAACGGAAACATCAATACCTCATGAGGCGATACAGGTCGTGTCACATTGAAGCTTTCTTCCACATCTGGAGTACCAACATAGATGTTGAGGTACCTGTAATACAAACCATTCCAAAATGAACCACGAGACAAATATTTTTAAGGAAATTCAGGAAGCAGAATTCTACATATACTGAAAAATGCTTTTGATAGGTTTCAGCAATATGAAATGTTACTGAAAAATGCTTTGATAAACGTAGGCTGGTTACTAATGAGTTATCCAAAGTAACTCATTATATTTCAGCTATGTTCTGGTTAGTTAAAATTAAAATTTAAACTGCATATGCAATAAACCCCAAGCTACCTTTGCAAATAGACAACAAGAAACTCCCACCTATCATCCAAGATTACTAAATTACAGAAAAATTATGACATGAAGTATTGTTAACAGCTGGCTATTTAGTCTGCTTCACATTCTTTAAATGCTCCTATATTTCAACAGAAAAGAAGTTCCAAAGAAGAGGCAAGCCATGGAAACTATTCTCTTCATTTATACCTACACAGGTGCCTATAAGCATTGCCAATGACAAACCTGTAAGACAGTACGGATGCTACTACTGATACGGGAATAATTTCATGCTTACTTCAAGTACCACATTGGGTCAGCATCACTTGTAACTTTTTCATTTGCTTTCATAATTTTCTTTATCTGGAGGGAAAAAAAAAAAAAAAACAAAACAACAAAAGAGAATCATGTGCCGTTTCTGAGTATCAAGAGCCACTCCCTTCCCACTAAGAAATCATACCTCCACATTGATGAAATAGTTGAATGAGTCTATGTGCTGCTTCACAAGTCCTTTCACCTAAAAAAATACATGCATGCAGCAAATAGAATTAGTGTCAACAACATAAATGATACAAGCAGAAATTAAGAGACAAGAATTTGTAAGTACTTTTGGATCTGTGCTAAATTCTCAGAATTTTTTAACTGAAGAAGTGCCTGGACAACCAGTCTGATTCTACACTAGACATCGCCATGAGCTGTCATTGCCTTTTGAGTCAGAAAAATAATTCAGTACCTGTACAAAGTAAACACCCAAGAGACTCTGAAATTCATATAAACAAACAAGAGCCAATACAAGGGAAAATCTTTTATCAGATTGCTGTTATTCTGAAATAATTTAAGCATTTAGAGTATAATTAGCCATGTGTGCTGCTTGAAAAGGAAGTTGCATGCACCCTAACGAGAGCAGCTAGCATAAAGAATGAGAGGAATGGCAAATGAGACGGGGGAGATGGAAGAAGTCAATAAGCAAGGAAACAGTCACAGTAGCGCAGGACACTCCTGAGAAATCTGAGTTTGATTTGTAGGCAGGAAGAGAGAGGACATGCCCAGGGGTAATATCACACAATAAACATTATCCAGTTCCCTCAGGTAATGGGTCAACACGATACATTTCAAGGATTTAAGGTGTTTAGAGTAATGAAAATCGGGTATTTTACTAAATAAAATTATCTGGGATTCAAGAAAAGAAGAAAGATTTTGGCTTGAAAAAATAGTAAGAGAAGCATTCATTTTGTAAACAGATTGGCATTTGCAGAAATAAAAGGTGTAACTACCCTCATTACAGTGTAAAATATAGCCTTGAAAAGGAAGGAGTGCTAACTGATATTGACACATACTTACAGAAGGGTTTAAGCTTTGAAACATCCAATGACAAATAACATGTTATAAGACTTAAAACTTCATAGACACATTTACGTAGTTCACAGGGTAGGCAACAGTTCATTCTAAAATTACTCATAGGAAATGGGAATCTCAGACTGACAAATCAGGCTTCTCATTGAAACCTCCATGGGTTAAGACAAAGGAGAAATGACACCAGAGCAGAATTCTTCAGATAAGACATTCCCTAATTTACAGCAACACTGCACATCATATTATACAGGCAAGAAAAAATATTATGGATTTATTAGATTATGGATTTATTACATTAGATTTATTGTTACGGATTTATTATGGAAAATATTACGGATTTATTAGAAATCAGGCTAATAGTTCTTTCTGTCTTTCAATTAAGTGATCTCAACAGCTTTATTGAAGGAAACCCCACTTTAGAAACTGTAATACACAACATCACCTTTGTATAACTGTATCACTGCTGGCATAAATAAATCAACATGCAAGAGAAAGGCCAGACCACCATCAGCAGCCTCCTAGCAAAAGGCTCACTGGCTGGAAATAATGTGGGATGGATACACTTGGCACAAAGCACACAGCAAATTGCACATCACAATCAGCACCAACCCTCCCTTTTTCAGTCTCAAGAATTCAGACAGCATCACTGGCTCAAGCTCCTAATGGAAGTCCATGTGGTTGCTAGGAGAGACATACAAACAGGATTCATTAGGGCCCTGAAGCATCTTCAGAGCCCTGAGACAAAGTGAAAACGTACACAATCAGTAACTGGCTTTTGAGCTCTGTTTTCCTGCCAGGATCAAACACTCATGGGTACAACAAAAAGAGAAGTGCAGAGAATGAAAGAAAGAAGAAAAGATATTAGAAAGGAAAGGAATTAATACAGAGAGGCTGAAAAGAACCTTGCTGAAGTGGGCAACATTTCTCAAGACTGACAATGGGTGCAGAGATGGCTGCAATTCCCTGAAGGTATCTATGAACATCACAGACTTTACCTATCATCTTTATGATACAATTTTCATTACTGCCTTTCTCCTCCCTCACTTCCAACTTTTGGTAGTCCTATTATTACATCCAATGGTATTTTATATAGAAATGTGCCTTAAACTAATATCAGATTAAATGAGTAGCACTGAAATTAAGACACAAGTAACGTGACTTCTGTCAGGCTGTAACTTCATGAGAGAAGATACACATATATTCAAGCCTTTGCAGAACCCAGAACTGTGGTTATATGATTCCTACGACAAAAACAACTACAAACTTAACACCCAGTCTTCTATAAAGGCCATGATAGGATCTCTGAGTGCCAGGCAACCAGTAAAATGATCTAGAAACATTACATATATACACTGATCATTGAAAATGCCCCCACAAGTGAGTCTGTAAATTAATCAAGAAACCTATAAAATGACTTTATCCATAACTGTACTGGTATTAAGAAAAAAATAACAGCACAATCCACACAGGTGAGGACAGGTATTCTGGGAAACAGTGAAAGCTAGAAGAGAGGACTGTAAAGTTAGAAGGGAGATGAAATATTCATGCCACAAAATGTATGCACAACACTAACCTTCAGAAATGCTGGAAGAAGTCTCCATTTTTCCTGGAAACAAAAAACGGTTTGAAATATCTTTCCAAAGAGTGACCAAGCATCTCAGAGGCTTAAGCTTGGGTTTGGTTTATTGTTACTATTAGTAATATTATTATTACAATTTTAAACAGTACATCATTTAAAGTCAGATCTATTTATAAAAAAAGACAGCAAAACCAACCTAGGTGAATAAAAGCAAAACAGAGAGATGACTCGGATCCCCTTAGTACGCTACATGTACCATGTAGTATTTACTCAGGATGCAATGGGACAGACATTCTCTTTTCTAAAAGCAAGTTGTGCAGGAATATATATTTCTTGGAAAATTCCTTACTAACTCATTCTCATGTAACAACAACTAATTTTTGTTTGGTCATTAACACTGTAAATCATATCCCTAGCAAGGGAAGATTTTCTGCAACTCTTCCGTGACAAAATACATGCAAGAATCTCAGTCCTGAGATTGGCTCTTGCAGACATGAGTCTCTTTAAAACCTACCAGGATCGTGACTCTTACAGAGATTTAGCAAAACTGTCAAAGTTTGATGCAACACAAAGTTTGACATCAAACAAAGTGAAGCCCAAGCATACCCAGGTTCCCACAAACTTTCCTCCATTTCTGTTTTTTGATGACCTCTGGGAACATCCTGGTTACATCAGCCCCACCTTAACCCGCATGGCATGGGGAGCCCATTCCTCACTTGAGATGAGGGTAAAGGTACGGAGGACCAGACGGCACAGCGCGAGGCTGCAGCACCTGGCTCCAGAGGAGAGAGCACGTTGTAGCATTCACAGATCACCATCGTTCTAGCCTGACATTCAGAAGCACATGTCAGCGCTGTACTTGTGGAGTAATAGCCCTTCTCGGTGGAGCTGGTAGAGGAACTCATGGCAAATGGCAGCACAAAGCTCTTGGGCTCCATTTCTGACGTGCTCTTTCCACACACGAAGCGCAGTCCAGCCAAAGGAAGTTGACACACGGCCTCCTTCACCTCCTCCCTCTCCCCACGCTAAGCAATCCACAAACTTTAAGGAAATACCGCAGAGGGCAGAGGCCTCTTTGCTCCTATATGCAGGGCAGGGGCCGGCCAAACCCAGGAATGGAGACCCCCATTACGCGTGTCGCCCCCTCCCCGCCGCCGCTCGCCGCTAACCTCCACTGTGTTCACTGGAGCCACCGCCTGTTCTGGGGTCAGGGCCCCCAGCTCCGCCGCCAGCGCCTCCATCCCTAACCCCGCAGAGATGCCGCAGCGGAGACCAACAGCGAGGGACCGGTGTGCGGCAGCCAAACGCGTCCTCCCGCCGCAGCCGCGCGGTGCACGAACGTTCCGGGCTCATGGGGCACTGGCGGGATCAGCGCACACACGCACGCAGGAAAACGGGGAGGCGGTGGGCTTAACTAAGGGGGAGACCGGGGCTCTACAGCCTCCTCTGCCCCCGATGCTGTGGCTGCTCGGAGGGGACTTTAATGCTTGTCAGTGTCTGGGGGGTCTCCCTCTGGAGAGCAGGCGGACACACACACGGGGGAACAGAGCACTTGGGGTGCTGATACTTTACGATGTTGAGGATGCAAAGAAAAGCTTTCAGAAACTATTATTGTTGTTGGTGTCCCTTTCCCAGGTTAGTGTGCAGTGCTGCAGGTAGTTCCCCTACAGCAGGACTTTTTTCACCCCAAGTGCTATAGAGATGCCCAAATTGCAGTTACCGGGAGAACTCATCTTCCCCAGTTTACAATGAAACAGAAACATTACTGCTCTTCTAAAATTCCTGTGGCAGAAAGTTTTTGCCAGTTCACATATAATAGTTGGTAAGTACATTTTAGAAGTGGAGTGAAAACAGTACCTGCGCACACACCTCTGCTCTGGCTCACATTCTGCATGAACTGTCCATCTGGGCTCCATGCATGAATCCTGCACATGAAGGCCCAGGTTAAACCTGAGAGCAGCAGCATTTCATACTGCTTCCATTTAGCTTCCTGCTTAATACAGTCAGCCTGAGTGTAACACATAGCAATGCTGCAACATCCTTCATGCTCTTCCACCTAAGGACATGCTCAACAAGTAACTGTTTCAGTACAAATACCTGCAGCCTGCTCCATTATTATATAATCAGAAAACATGATTACTTCCATAATAAAAACAGTAATAAATAATGATGTTCAGATGATCAAGAGTTTATTCTTACCTTTCTAAACCAAGCATCTCAAACCACTCCATGATTCTAGGAGACTAAGATGTTTTACAGGAAAAATAGATGCTTACCCCTGTCTTTATTGCTACTCCCTATGGGGATCTGGCATCACCCTCTACCCCCAGTATCTTCTAGTCTGAAGCCTCCCATCTATTTAGTCATTCCCAAGAGTGGAGCTACAATAAAGTACACATTACCTTTGTGGTGGGTTGACCTCTCACATACTCTCACTCCTCTCTTCTGGCTGCTGTTGTACAGGGTTTTTTCTTTCTCCTTGTTAACTGTGGTACCCCAGAGGCACTATCATTACTGATGGGAAGCTCAGCCTTGGGCAGTGACAGATCTGTTTAGAAGCCAGCTGGCATTGGCTCTAGTGCACATGTGGCAAACCTTCCAGCAGCTTCTCACAGAAGCTGCCCCTGTAGACACCCCGCTGTCAAAACCATGCCCTCCAAACCAAATACAACCTTCTTCCAAGGAATCAGAGTTAAGCACACAAGCGTTTTGAATGTTATTTGTGCAGCCCAGTTTAAATCACAGCTCTAGACTCCACTTACAACTGAGAAATTTAAATCACAATGTGTTATTAGTGCATTTATCTTCAGCATTTAATAATCCATTACATTTCAGAAAGTTGGCATAAATGACTTTTCACCACCAGTTATATCACAAACAATTTAATGCATACAAACTCTCAAATAACGCATTTGAACAGGGAAAGCTGCTACAGAATTGCATCTTGGTTCACAAGTACAACTTCAGAGTAAAGGCAAGTGCATTTCAGACACGGTAGTGTCAATAGCATGCAACACATGACATTAAACTGATGCAGAGCCTATGCTTGAAACACTAAATAAAAATTAAGATGCATTAAACAATCACTTGAAACATAGGCCATGCTATAAAATGCCCTTTGCAAGTTAACCACCAAAAACCCCAACAAACCCTTATTTGAGTATATACTGGTAAAACCTAGTATGAGAGTTTCCCCAGAACATTGAAGAGCTATAGTTGTATTTAATTTTATAATAGAATGCATATAAAGTACTATGATAAATCATAATCATGTTAGAAATAATCTTCAAACACTGATAAAATCCTCTTTTGGCTGAAGCTTAAAATAGTTTTTGTCTTTCTAAAGATGCAGCAAATCACTAGGATTTAATTTCCCATAATTGCTTTTGAAATGCATTCTTCTCTTGATGATTTTGAATTGCATATTAAAATTTCATACTCATCTAAGCAAGCCTGTCCTACCTAGTGGCACAATTCCTATATTATTCTAGGAGTTACTTTCTCACAGGTTTTTCAGGCTTTAGGAAACAGTTCCCTTTAAAATATGTATTAGTCTTTATTTTGTGCAATTTTTTTTTTTAAACAAAGGAGAGAGAAGCGCACTAGAGAAATTTATTTTCTAAAAAGGCATTTGGAGAAAGTTTTTTATGTACATGTGACCAAAAATCTTCAACAGTGATGAACGACAGACCAGAAGCCATTTCCCTTACCAAAAAGGGTACACAATTCTCTAAAATGGGACTACAAAACCACAGTGCTAATAATGCCCAGTTTTTTTAGACCTTTATGATAGACATAGTAAAGTACATACATAATTAGTGAGACACATTAAGCTTTCATGGGTGAACTTGTCTCTTCATAAAAAATAGGTTGTATTAGAAAATATCAGAAGCTATGAAACTTGTACCTTATGGAGTTTATATATGACATTTTAAAAAGGACTATTATGTAATAATATATTAAAAGATTTTCAAGTAAATTATGATTCAATTTCATAGATAACATATCTATAATATATATTCAAGCAGTATCTATTCCCAGTAATCTGAAATATGCAAAATAAAGCCTGTGTAAATTTACAGTTTATTTCCACATTTCTCAATTTCAAGCCTATTCATTTTCCATTCGCAAGATTCCCAATGCCTTAAATGGGAACTAATTATTGGGGCCTATTACAAAGAACTTTAAAGAAAACCGCAATATTTCTTACAAACTGAGTGAAAATGAACTTGATCACATTTTCAGAATGACTAATCACTTGGATTCTTGCTTTCAGACACTAGACTATGCTTTGAAAAGCTTATGCCCTCGTCCAACAGAACATAAAAGGGGAAAGTTGCTCAGTACTCTCTAAGGTCACTTTCAAGTGCTTTTGGGAATAAAGGTCAGAAAGACCCAACTTAAAAATACTTAATACCCATTAAGATCAAAGACACACATATTAAAGGTTACATTTAAGAGCTGTATTACCTCCACTGGATTAACAAAACGCTCATAAACATTATATACAGAAATTAACTCCACTCCCCTCCCACCAACATGATGTTTCTTATGTGTTTATCATTAATCTCAATTACAGTTGAGAAGTTCTGAATGATTCCTGCTTCAGATGGTGAATGCTTCTTGTGTAACTGCTGTACTTCATACAGCTCACAACACTGGCATTCCTTAATGTAACAGAGGCAAAGTTCTCATTCCAGTACTTGCAGGAGTACCAGAACTTGGCCTAGTATGAAACTGGTTTTGGTTACAAAAGCAGTTCTTACATTAAAGTCTTTTCAGAAACTTGAGTGTTGTATTAGATGTTGCTCTATAAAAATAGAATGTAAGCACAGTACATTTTATCTACAATTGTTTTCTCATTTCATAATTGCATTGCTAATTGTAGATAGGTTTAGTTGAAAAAATAATGGTGGCATAACTGTAAGTACTTTGCCAGCCCTTTCCCACTGCAAATCATAAGTGCTTGCCATGAGAACTAATAGTTCACTGGCTATTACAAGTGACAAAATCCATTAAACAAATTTAATCTATTAAAATAAGTATGTCCTTAAACTTAATTGTCTTTTCAGTGAATTTCAGAAGCTATCTGTATACACTTTACAAGATCGCTCTCATTGATATTCACTGGAGTAGGCTGTTCTTAGCGGGGAACACAGATCACTTTGGAAGATAAAAAAGGGGTAAAGAAATAGGTGAATTTTTTTAACTGGTAGCTGTTGCTGTTCCTGTTTCTGCTTTTCCCATTGGTGTCTCAGGAAAAAGTAGTTTTCTAAGTATGTTTGCATAGAAAGGTCCATACACTTGTTTATTAAAGTTTACAATGCTTGCATACTGAGATCCAACAACCTCCATCTCTGTCTGAATCACAGAAAGGCCTCCTGGCATGGTAGGCATAGACTTCTGAAAACTGGGAAGAGCAAGCAAGCTTCCCAGGAAGAACTGGATCCGTTTGTCTGAAACAAAATATAAAGTACACTCAGAACAAGAGAACCCAAGCTGAAGCCATAGACACTTTGTAAGCACCCTACACATCACCACAGCACAAAATCCAGCAATGTGGGTAACAACAACTCTTTCCCAAGCCTGTGTTGTAATGGGAAACAATACTGAAAGCCTCTTGAAGTTGGAACCTGCAAGCTGGACAGCATAAATCAGGTGCAACAAATTACATTACATAAGTAGACTCAAATTACAAAAACCACTAAGTTGAAACCCAGAGCTGACAAAGGGAGACTGAATAGCACTCATTTTCCCCAATTCTCTGCCAAAATATGAGCATGTCAAGGCTTGTTTCTACAGGCACTTTTTAAAGTATTTGTAGCTGTGAGTAGCCATGCTCTACATCACACTAAGAACACCCTGTATGTAAACAACATATCCTTACTCTTAGTTGCCCCAATGTTTTGCTTCAGTAAAAGGTGTTTTTAAAAACAATTACACAGCTGATCAAGCTTGCTGGGAGTAAGTTGATATATGACATTACACATGCAAGACAGCAATTATGTATAATCTTACTAACCAATCAAGGAACAGACAGGATTATTCTCCTCCACAATGTGAGTGATTTGACCCAATAAATTACTCTGCATTTCTTCATCGAGAGTGGGAAGGCCTCTTTCAGTTAGAGACTTGTTCACTTTACTGCAAATTTGGACACCTATAGCATTCAGAGCCTCCTTCAAATCAAAAGTTCTGGAAGAAAGAAAGAGAAAAGCATTAACTTTTGCAGTTTCTAGAGCATAGGCTGTAAAGTGACCTTACTTGTCTTTTTCCCCTTTTATCTTCAACCCACTCTCTGCAATAAAAGAATTTAGAAACATCTTCTGCAGATTTACAAGCATCTACAGATACAACACAAATCTTCACGTGGACGATAAAATAAGTACCTAACATAAAAAATAATTTCAAGTGTGCACCAGTGATACCACTTCATTTTGCCATTACACCAAGGTGTTTTCCTGGGCCACATGAACAGTATTTTGTAAGAAAAAAGCAGAGTGGAAAAAACTGTTTTAAGACACCTTCAGATCACATCACTTACTTGTAGACAGCAGAAATAAGCAGCCAAACAGCTTTAACTACAACTAGTTTGAAGCAGCTGGCAAGACAATACAGTGAACATATTGCCAGTCTCTTCAGTATTAGGAGCATATGAATGAACTTTAGTACTAGGCCCCAAAGTTTAGTATACTAACATCAAGATTAAGATTTCATTAAAATATACCTTTGAAAGCATGTGCCTAACAGAGTGGACTTATATTTTCAAGGGAATATAGATACATATTATTAAAATTTGATTTCTTCCTATTATTAACAAGCACTGGCTATGACATTTGAATTGTTTCCAAGGGTTTTCAGATTCACCTGGTATTTCCTGCTTATTATAAATGAATATGAAGAGTGATAAAAATAAGGCCTTACTTCTTGTTCATGCCCTCAAGAAGAGGAAGAGAGATCCTTTTCAGCTGCTCAGCAAAATCAGGCACATCTACAATTGCTGCACCCACCATATTGTTTGTTATTAGACAAACACAAGCTATGATCCTTAATTGTTTGAGCTTTTCTCTCAACTCCTGAAGACGAGCTTCATCTGTTATTAGAGTCTGGAATACAGAGGGAGGGAGGCAGGAAAAAGGACAGATACGGGATATAGTCATGAAGCATTAATATTTTCAGCCAAAATACACAATGACAGCAGCTGAAATACCCTGAATATGTAATTTTGTACAAAGTGACATTAGGTATGAGTACAAGAAGTAAGCCTATGGCAGGAAGAAAAGGTAATGTTATCAGTGCAGAGGAAACCAAGGACACACATGTTATTCCTCATCACTGCTGATGGAAATTTGCAACCAACCAATTCAACAAAGCAAAATGCTCAGGGGATCCAGAGGACATTGCAGTGATCAAGGTTACAGACAACAGCCTTACAGATTCAGCTCTTCTTTGAAAAATGCCAATCTGGAACTGACAGTGATGAACAACTGTGCATGACAACCACCAGCTCAACCATCAGAGCGAATTCTGCAAGTGATTCATAACCTGTTACAGGCAAACACACAGCTGATCATACCAAGACTAAATTCCCACAACAAAATGTAGCTGGAGTGACTTTTTAGGTTAGAAAGAGTTAAATCCAAACCAAATCCCTTCACTGTGAAGCACAGGGGCATTAACATTCAGTAGTAGTACTCTCATAGTATTGCAAACTACATCCACCAGAGTACCTGTGTGTAGCTATTATTTAAAACTTTACATTAAGGTAAAAATAAGGTAGTTTCCCTTGTGTCCAGTGACTGAGAACACTAAAAGCCTCCCCATGTATTCAGCAACTTCTCTGCTAGGCCACTCTAAGTATAGCTAAGGAGCTCACTGCAGATGCTAATTTTAGTCCTGACTGATGGCCAACTTCAAACTGGCTTTATGGAAAGTTGCAGAGGTCAAGGATCAGGAGCTGGCAGGAAAAACTGAACAATGATTCCCAAAGCAATACTTTATATGCACTGAGAAAGGATGAATATCTACTTTTGAGGGCTTCAAGTTTTTACTGATTCTGTTCTAAAGCAAGAGAATCCCACTAATTCCTGCTGCTCTTAGGAAAACAGACTGCTATAATCAGTTCCCTCAGTGGCACACAAAGCCAAGAGCTGGCAGTACCAGGCCCAGCCTGTGACCACAGCCAAGACTGCTCTCAGGGTGGAGCTGGTGAGCTATGATGGAATAGAGCGAAGACAAGGTTTACCTTGTTCTTTTCTAGTTGCTGCCTATCTTGTATTTCAGAAATTACACAAGCATACACTCACCAATTTCCAAATTTACTAGTCAGAAATTTAAGAAATGCAAGGGAATACTTCACTTAGTTATCAGATGAAGGATTATTATACTAAATCAATGTTTTCATATAGCTAGAAACCTGAAGACACCGAAATACACTTCCTACCTCTGGAACTGTTTTGTGATAATTCCACTGTAACAGTTTCAAGTAGCCATTGTTTAGCACCATTGTAGGACTAATGGTTCTTTTAGAACAACTATCAGCACCAGGGGATGATGAAGACTCATCAGAAGCAGACGACAATTCATCTTCTATAGATTCCTTTATCCATTCTGTTGTGAGGTCCAGGGCACCTAAGCATTGCAAAACAGTACATACTTACTGCATGCTCTCACCAAAATAAGCACTACGTTGTGGAGGAAAAAAAGTTGTAAACAAGGGTATGACTTCTTAAGACTCAAACATAGTGGACAGCTGAGTTTTAACATGTAAATTCACCCCCTTATTGTTTTCTCCCCACTTATCTTCCACTGGTCACCTTAATATTCTAGCTAGCTTGTACAAACCCAGCAACAAATTGTTAAGACTTCAGCAAAGATCTTGAGGTAAAAGCAGCCCCAGAGTTCCCAAAACATTTTTTTCTTTTCCTTTTTCAGGACAGGAAGTTACTAGTTGGGGTACAGGACTGGAAAATGGAGGCAAAGGGAGAAAGAACTCTAAGAGCATTTCATTTGCTGTTAATACAGTTCTTCCACAGGCTGCATATATAAATACTGAAGTGGCTCAATGGTATAAATACACCAGTGGCTCAGGGTTCTCATTTTAGAAGCCCCTTCTCCAAATGTTATTAAGCTTACCTTTTCTTCTTGGAAAGTGTTTCCTGAACCCTGCTTAGCCACATTATCCATTATTACAGGTTTTGTGTAAAGTTGATTCAGCATCGTCTAAGATACTCCCTTAGAGCTTATCTTTTGTTTATTAAAAAAAGCTCCTGTCCCAGCTTTCAGGCATACTAACTAGTTTTATATGTTTATTTCAAACTAAGAATAGACTGGCTGCATACAAAAGAGATGAAGTCTCATCTTTCAGTATATAGGGCTCCAGCCTCCAGACAGGAAGATCTACTGTCTACTTTTCAGATACGAACCAATACAGCAAATACAAATTCGTCTGAAAGCAGCACAGATTGCAGATAAGCATACTTAATGGCAAGTTAAGCAACTGCCCATTGGTAGCTTGTTTGCATTAGTTAAATCCAGACAAAAAAAAATGAAGGTTTCCTGCAAATTAACTGCAATGAATAGATTTTATAGCATGTCTTTATATAGTCCTTTTTTTTTTTTTTTTTTACAGAAGGTTTTAATTTAAAGATAGCAGGATACCCACTTGGTGTTTCTTCAAGAATTTCCTGGAATTTTGTTCGTTCATAGTCCACCAAATTACGCTGAAGGTATGGCCTAAGGTTTTGAATTGTGTAATTTGCCATATCCATTTTCATCAGGTCCAAAACACGGAATATTTGTCTAAAAGGAGAAGTTTAAAATCTGATCATTAGTCTATTGATTTTAACCAGCACATGCAAGGTACACCTACATTAGCACTTAAACTTCAATTCTAGGAGAAGTACATCACTATTTTAGTGTAACAGATACGTTATGTAGCTTCCAGGATGTTTCAAGGAGTATTGTGTGTAAGGTTTAGTGTAAGTCACAGATACCAAGAGCAATATGCAGCACCTGTAAGTGGGTACATTTCAGCCTAAATGGATGTATTTTAACTTTTTATTTAAATTTGTACAAACAGAAACAATCCCAGTTGCTTTGCTCCCTGCATATGATCTAAGTTGCAATAAAACAGTAGAACAGTTACCATCTACTCTTAATATTTTCATGTATCTAAGAAAGAGTAAACTAATTTCTGCCAGTTATGCTTCACTCAAGTTCAAATAATAAGATCTTTATTAGAGATACTTTAAATGCGAAGTTTGGCCTCCTACATGCACTAAATAGTTCAAGACAGAACTGTACAAACATGCTACATAAGTTCTGTAATGATGAACAAGACTGAAAAAGCAGTCTCTGAAACAATTATTGCAAGTTTTTTTTTTTTCTGTTCAGTGGCTTAGATAGAGCTGGCACGGCTTGATCTAGGCATTCTACCCATTTCATTACAATGTAAGACAATATTCTTGTCAGCACGTCATAGCTTCTCCCCTTCAATAATTCTATACAAAAATAAGTTTTCCTTTAGTTTGAGAACAGGTGTTACATAAGCTGACAAAATTTAAGACTATACCCCTCTCTTCCACTGCCCAATATCCTTCAGAAGAGTTTTTAGATCTGAAAACCCCCAAATACCAACCTCAGTAATTCTACAATATTGTCAGTTGCTTTTAACTGTTTTATATCATTGTCTCTTATTGGAGCACATAACTTTCCCATAGTGTTGATAATATAGTTAGCTAGCCCATGAATATCAACAGCATTATGTTCTGCCTGCTGTCGTATAAGATCCGTATCTAGAACTTCACAAATCTGGTTTTGAATTCTGTTTGCTCCAGGAGTCAGGAAGGAAAGGAGAATCTAGAGTAGATGGGAAATAAGAAAGCATATTAATAAAAACCAAACCACTTTGAAAACATGCTGAAGTAAGATCAAGTGCATTTAGCTGACTATAACAAGATACATTAAGAACATTAATGCAGCAGAGAAGCACTGTTAAAATTATCCCAGTGTAGTTCTGAAAAAAAGCTCAAACCTCTAAGTAAGACAAAAAGCATGTCTGCAGTACTGTCCTATTAAAAAAAACATTTCCTAACTCAAAATTTTGAGATACTATTGCGCTAGGATTGAAGGTGTGTATGCTTCTGTGTGTGATCACAAAATCAACAAGATTGGAAAAGACCTTTATGATCATCAAGTCAAACCATTCCCCCAATATTGCCAAGTCTACCACTAAACCATGCCACTACAGGCTGCATCTACACAGTTTCTGAACACTTCTAGGGATGGTGATTCCACCACTTCCCTGACTACCCTTTCAGTGGAGAGATTTTTTTCCTAATATACAATCTAAAGGGTCACAAAAGGTGCTGAGCATGGGTCTTGGGAATGTGAAATGCCCAGGGAGGTGGGTAAACCAAGTCTACATGAGCAGGTACAGCCACATTTATAGTCCTGTTCATACCATAAGCTTAAAGTACCTTGCTGGAAAGAAACTAGGAGAGATGTAAAGCTTTGAAAGAAGAACTGACTTCCAACTTATCATAATATAGTAATATAAATATATGATAAATACATATATTTGCAGTTTTGAGTTATGGTTTCACCTTAAAAGAACAAACATAAAGGCGCTGAGTTTGCAGGCCCTTCAGTGAAGTCGGAGCCTTTCAGACCTAAGCTGATAAAACAATACTGAGGCACAGGGGAGAGAAGGAACACTACCTCCTTAATTTCCTCAAAGAGCTTGATAGCATGTTCATATTCTGGAGGGTCTTCATTCAGTTCCGATTCCAAGTGATCCCAAAATGCTTTGTGTACAATCTGTTTCACTGTGCCTGCAAAACTGTGTAATAATTCAGTTAGATACAGAAATTACTCCCAACTATTTTTCATCATTGGTAAAAGTGATTTAAATTAGTCTGATCACAATCACTGGTGAGGGAAATGCAACTCACCAGCTACTGTGCTCTGCAATCATATCTTTCTTGAGCTGTGGATCATCAGCTCCCAAAACATCTAAACTGACAAGTTCTTTATAAAATACAGGTGTCTTAGAAAGGGATGTTGGCAATTCAGATGTGAGTAAAGTAGTATGATCTGCCCTTTTTCTTACTGAATTTGTATTCATTGTCCTAACTTTGCATGTTATGTACTATGCTTTCTCAAAAGCTATCTGTCATATAACCAATTATCAGTTAATAGACTTCTGCAACTAAAAATACTCTTGTTTTTTTTCACCAAGGTTTCTCAAAGCAAAGACCAGGGTCATTTTTAAGTAGCTCTTGTTCACAGATATGTCTGTTTAGCTACTTAAATACGGAAAGTTACGTCTTGCTTCCTCTAGATCTCCAGGTATTTCTGCATATACTCTGGGGCTAACGTCAGAGCTATGTTCATGATGAGCTCTATCTTCTTAATACTACTACGCTAATTACAACCAAAGCCACCATTGCACCTTTTCCACAGGGCTTGGTACTGCACAGAACAAACCAATACTCATCTACACTATGGGCATTCATATCACATTAACCCTTTATCTTCCATGACACTGAAAACAGACCAACATGCCAAGACAACATAATCAACTCAGCTGGACTGCACCACTTGTTCCGAACAAGATAGCACTGACAGTGACTCCTGGGGGTGCAGGATAAAAATGTTTTGCGTTTGGATTTTGTTTGTTGGTAGTTTTTTATTTTGATTGGGTTATTTTGGGGGTCGAGTGGTATTGTATCTTACTCTCTTCCCAACCCCTTGTGTCGCTTTTCACGAAATTCAGGCTCTTACCTGTTCTGTGGCAAGTCTTCGTGTTTTATGCAAAAATTTGTATTTACAGCAATTTCATGAGCTAGGGTCAAGTTTGTCAAATTTCTTGCAGCTGCCATCAGTTCATCAAATGTAATCATCTTAGGAGGGCTTGCTGCTGGAACAAACAAGATCCATTCAAGCAAAATATCTATAATTCGTAAGTGCAACTGAAAAGTACTAAAATTTAGAAGTTTTGCTGCTTGCTGACTGGACGCTAGAAAAAACAACCTAGGATTAGTGGGTCTTTATATCTTCTTAGAACACTAACTCAGGAAACTCCCAGCTTATCAGGGGCGTTTGTGTGGGTAATACCGCACAAGCCTTATAACATTTTGAAGAATAATTTCATATTTTTCCATCTTAACCAATATATTTTTTTCCTTTAAAACAGGATCTTGCATTCCACAGATTTGCTATCAACTCTTCTGTAAAATCTACTGAACCAAAAGCACAGGCAGTAACAGATACCAGATGTCCATTATAATTCTGAGCATATAATGGCTATATTGTGGTCTTATTGCCTGTGGAGAAGATTCTGAAGTTACAGACTTGAGAACACCCCCACTTATGTTCCATAGCAGATGCATTGTAAATTACCTTTTTTTTTTTTTTTTTTTTTTTTTTAAAATAAATCATAAACATAACAGAAAATCTAAATTAGAAAGGAAGAGTAATTCCTAAAGTTTCTAAACCCCTAAATTCTGCCTTTTAATTTATTATTTAGAATTAACTCTTTGAAGACAGGTAATAAAGACAGATAGCCAGCTGCCAATTACAGCTCCAATAACAAGCTTGTTTTAATGTCAGACTTACATAAATGCTAAAATTTATGCATGGTCTAAGAATGCTCAGACATGAACACAAAGCACATCTTAACCAAAGTTTTATTTATAATTACTCAAAATATATTCCTTGTGTAACTATGTGTTTTCTGCTTGATCCTAGTATTTAAGAAAAAAGGGAATTTGAGATTAACTTCATGTAGCTTGATGTTATAATATAAATCCATAAGCTACAGATTTAATTTTTAAATGTATGGAGCAAACACAAGAAAACCACCCATTGCACAAAGCTGTATCTGGTTGAGTGGGGAGGCCGCTACCCACATCAAGATTAGGATATCCACAGTGGCACACGTTTCTTACACTTTCTGAAGGGAAGGAGTGCACAGGGAGATCCCCATGGATATAGCTGCTGGTGAAGTTCCAGACATAAGGAGATGCGCTGTTTCACAGCGGAAAGAAAGCCATGCCTTTCTCTTAAGACTCTTAAACAGATTCAGAATCCCGGGTTCTACCCAGAATAGCAAACAGAAATGAAATAAATTAGCCTCATTTGTCTATGCACAATGCACGCAAGACTGAAATAGGCTTACACGCTGGAGAACTGGGTTTGCTTGAAGAATCGCTGTTAAAGCTCTGTCTTGAATATTCAGAATCACTAGAAGCAGCTGTGCTTTCCGAGAGGCGTGACGACTCTGAATCACTGTTATGCTCATCATTGAGAGGCATTCTGATTCACTTTAGGTGCTACAGTACACAAGACCTGGAAAAACAAAATACACTTGCTATAAAACCAATGCTTATTATTTTATTTCTCCAAAGTCAGATACTGATCACTACTTTATCAATAAAGAACAAGTAGCTACCTTTCTTAAAAAGGTGTTGCAGAAACCATCTGGCTTGACATGCGGAAGCACACAGTTATTAACAAACTATGCCTGCTCTGCAAGCAAGCTTTGTACCTTCTGCTGTTTCATACCTTCATGGTTATGGTAGAGAGTCTGTAAATTCACTATATTAAAAAAAAACAACAAAAAAAAAAAAAAAAAACACCACCAAAACAACAACAAAAAAAAAAAAAGAAACAAAAAAAACACCCACAAAAAAACAATATACAAGACTATCCACCATAACCCCTGAAGTTACCTGATGTCAGAACTTCGTAAGTTCTCAACATCCATAAAGGCAACTCATGGTGTCACCATCCCCCACCTGACTTCACCAGCAAGCGATGTTTAGCAATTAGCTTCCTTCCTTCCAGAAACAGACTGTACTGAGTGGAACAAGTGTGAAGCAAACAGAAGTTGCTGGGCAGAACAGACAAATAATTCAGAATACCACATTCTGACAGGGTGTAGTTGAAAGCCTGGCCTCCTCCTTTAGGTGGGCTTTTGCTCAGAATCAGATCAACAATGGCACAGACCCCAAAAATAATGCTATGGTGAGGGTGGATGGGTTTCCTGATTTATATCAAATGGTAACTGAGCCTCTTAATATTACATTCAGCATAAATGACACTGAGAAACATCATGCTTCATAGCACTTCTGTCTACATAAAGAAACTGCCTCCCAGGCAGATAAACTGCAACTGCAGAAAATTTAGACAGCTGCATAGCGCGATAGAGATGATTAATGGCTGTATGACAGGAAGTAAAAAATATGCTCTTAATCATATTAAAATGATGAACTGGAAGTCAGCCATAATTGCTACCAAAGGAATTTGGCCCAGATACCAAAAGTAGCTGTCCATCTTTGATTACAGCCACGAAGCATTCTGTAGTAGATTTTACGCAGAGACACAGACAAGAATACTCTCCATCAGCAAATTTAAGTACTATGACTGCATCTATGATTAAATTGCACCAGCTTCAGCAGGCAAGGAATACCACATTTCACAACCGCTGAACTTAGAAAAGTCACGTCTGGAATCAAAAGATGATCTTTGGATGTGCTTGCGTGAATCAACGTATCTCAGGGCCAAGAGATAGACAAAAGGGAGTAGAAATGAAGATTTCTTTACACTGGCACCTAGTTACAGCTTAGAGCATTTGAGGTTTTGGGTACCAGCTCATCCTAAGTAGGCATTTATAACCTGATGAGGTATTACACTTATGAGTACTACCATTTTAACTGAGATGATTAACATTTGCTAGGTGTCTTCCTCCTCTCCCAAGAGGAAAGAAGATGCATTTGAGTGTCTTATTTATGTAATCATATTGGGTTTTTTTGTGAAAAGAATCACAGCAGCAAAAATTGACAGTTTACCATCTTACTGAAGAAGCCAATAAGAGACTTTTGATCAGGATAGAGGTCACAGGTTCAAGACTTACAGCGTTGTGATATTCAACATCGTAACTTATTAAACCAGCAATTTCATAATGTCTAATAAGCAACTGAAAACAAGCAAATACTTAAAATAGTATTGACTAAAGACAGAGTTGCAAAGGAATGCATAAAACCAAAAGGCTGAGAATTTTTTTACTTGAAAATTGTATTTAAGTTACAATTGGAAATGAATCACTAGGTAATGCTACACAAAGGACTGAAACTACTTTTTCACTTGAGACACACGGTACAGATCTCTTAGCTAGCACCAGCCAGAAACTAACTGTGACAAAGAACCTACCAAAGGTTCTTGACATGGAATTGCTCACTTAAATACTGTAACTCTACAAAGCCTGCAAAGCTTACATTGCCCTCCCACTATTGTTTCTGGATAAGCATCAGAACACTGTATTTCAAGGTGTTAGTCATGTATAAACCTTTATTTATACAAAGGTAACTAACCTCCAAAAGGTTAATGTTGCATGTAGTCCATTGAAAGATTCAATTAATGCTGTTAGCGGCGCACTGGCCCAGAAGGTCTTGCAAGTCACTTGCCTAGTATGAGAACTTCAAGATGCGTTTACTGCTCCAGTCGAGGTGTTAAGAACATGGAAGAAGTTACATTACCATTAAAACCCCAAAGTTGTCATACAATTTTCACATCATCCTTTCAAAAACTTATTACAATAATCCTAATAAATACTCCAATTTGTTAATATTCAGATTTGCAAGGTGATCCTGACAGAAATACTCAATTAGCCATGGAGGAAAGTCAGTATTGACATTTTCTGCCCCAATCTTGATTCCCAAGAGGTCCAAATCATTAAGGCGGAAATTAAAATTTCATCATGAGGGCTCTGAGACACTGGCACAGGTTGCCCAGAGAAGCTGTAGCTGCCCCATCCTTGGCAATGTTCAGATCCAGGTTGGATGGGGTTTTGAGTAACCTGGTCTAGTGAAAGGTGTTGGAACTGGCTGAGCTTCCAACCCAATCCATTCTATGGTGATTCCATGATGACAAGACTCTATATATATTAAATCTTTACATACTAGTTCCAGTAAAGGATCTTTCAGCCACAAATACGTGCATTTCAAAGAGGCCCATGACATATTTTGAAGTACTGAGACCATAGCTCTTCCTACAACACATACACACACAAAGACAGCAGAGCTGTCAAAGTGCTTCAGAAGACCCAATTTAAATAAGAGGTTTTAAATAAGAGGTTTCAACAATGCAACTGGAGATGACACATCGAAAATACATTGAAAACTTTGCCACAGTAATGTGTTACCAAGTAGGATGCCTCAAATGGAATGGTAATGAAGAATGGGTACATTCTGCAGATTCAAAGCATTATTGCTAAATTACAGGTTTAAAAGATAAACAAGGCAGTAAGCACAACAAAGTAAATATACATGAATGCACAAGCAGAATCTGGACATGATATCTACAGTTTTTAAATATGCTGCCCAACAGCTACAAAGCTTTGACAGAAGTATATTCATTGAGCATATCAAAGGGAAATACAAACCAGAAAAAAAGCACTTCCAAGTAGTTACAACAGAAGACAAGAGTTATTTGGTCCTTCTTTTATAACACAAACATTGGAAGAGCTGCTTTTCCAGACAGCACAGACCTTGCTGTAAATTAAGAGCCAAGTTCACATGTAACTTTAGATTTAATGTAATTCCCCAAGTAAAAATATTTCAGAAATCCTTCTGACCTTCCAACATCTCTTTGTAACTCCCCATATTGAATAGACAATCCCAACTTTTTTTAATTGTTCATTAGGTACTACACATAAGGTTGTTGTTTTAATACACAGTTTAATATCCTACCTGTTCTATTAAAGGATCAACCTGTGGTTACAACCTTCTTTACTCTTCCTGAATTGAAAACAACTGACATTTACTTTTATATTAGGTTGAATTCCTTCACAGTGGGCTTCGATACACTGTTTTCTCTCTTCCAATTAGTACGATTTCACAGGGTTTTAATGAAAAACTCTAAACAGGAGACCAAGATAAAAATATCTTCAAAGTGTACAAACCACAAGATTCTAGTTAAGTAAGTTATGGTTTCTGCTGCTGTTTAAACATTTTGGATGCAATGAATACAACACTGTAGATGCCTAAAGGCATCTTTCTCTTATCAGGCTGGGTGATGCACTAACTGTATCATATAGTTATAACTGATAAAGATCACAAGATCGGATTAGTTTTAGAGAATACAAACACACTTTTTATTCCCAAAAGCTTCCTTTAGAAGTTACTTTATGAAGCACCCTGGGGGAGGGAAAGGCAGTTTGGATGGGTTTAACTTCAGATAACATCTTCAAGAAAAGTTTTTCCACAGCCCTGCTTTGTTCGAATAAGTCACTCCATCCATGCGCACTTTTAAACTGCTCTGTCCAGTTTTACCACTTTAAGCGTCTTAACTTTGTTCACTCTACCGGGCTTACATACTATCTTCTAGCTGGCACTGACCGAATCTCCTTTAGGCTCGAGTTTCCCTGTCACCGATTCCACCTCTGCCAGCACTCACGGCACCGAAGCAGAAAAGAGCCTTTGTTAAGAGTTAAGGAATTTCCTCACGCCTCCTTTTTCACAGCTCAGAGCCGTCATTTCTCTCCTTTACCTATCTGTTTCCGCAGCTCTGCCCTTTAAATACAGGTTTCTCCTGAAGAAGAGTTTAGGACTATGCAAAAGCGAGATGAGCAAGTGTCCCCCCTGGTCCGTGCCCACGGCAGTCACCCTCACCTCCCACATTTAGGCACAAGGCGCCTCAACCCAGGGCCAGAAACACGGCTGAGGGAGACCGAGGACGCCCTACCCAGCCCGACCCTCTCCCCTCAGCGAGGCAGCGGCACCGCCGCCGGCTCCTCCTCTTCCTCCATCTGTTTCTTCGCCTGTCTCCTCCCCCGGCCCCATGATTTTAGCAGTTACCACAGGCAGGAGCTTGGCACTCGCCGACCAAAACAAACAGCGTTTCCAAGGACAGGGCCGGGGGGAGGAAGGGAGGCGGACAAAAAAGGGGGAAATCCTCTCTCCGCCAGCCCCGTGGAAAGCAAGCCCGGCTGCCCGTCTCCAAACGTCCTGGCCCCTCACGCCCCTGGAAGGGAGCGGGAGCGGAGCTGCAACAGGAAAGCCCCACTGCTGCACCCGTCCCCGCAGACGGCTGACATAAGCGGACAGAGACAGCCCAGGAAACACAGGGCAAGTGCCACACTACAGACCCACAGCAGCGGCTGCGAAACCCACTTGCTGCAGCGGGAGCCCCACTGGAGCTGCAGAGCGCATCCCGCTCCTGCCAGCACTCCGCACGGGCTAGCTCTGACCCTACAGCCTGTACGTGGACACCCAGAGGCGTGCCGTGCCGCTCCGCACAGCGCAGGCCGGCACAAACGCGGCCCTATCCTGCTCATCCCGGTCACTCACCGCGGCCCAGCAGCGGCAGCACCTCACCCTCCGCGCGGCGCTCGCCAGAGCTTTAAACAACCCCCCCCTTCCCCCAGAGTTATATACCCAGCACGGACTATTAGTGTCTTCCTTGGGCGCGTCCATATCCGCCGGTGACGTGGGGGGGCATAAAACCTTTTCCGGCCTGCCAGCGGCGAGTTGGTCCGACAACTTGGGCCAACCTGTGCTTCTCCCAGCAGGGACAGTCCGTGTATCCTCATTCTACCCGGCTTCGAGCACTAAGAGGGGAGAATATTCAAGTGACTGGGGAGACGTTTCTGCAGACTCCCCCGCGTTGAATGGGCCTTGCCGGGTGCGGGGGGGAAAGCTGGGGTGCTGTTTACGGAAGAGCGCGTCGGTGTGGCTGGCTCCGCCCCGCGCGGGGAAGGAGCAAGGTTGCGCCTTAGCACCGCCCCGCGCCGCCTCAGTGGGTGAGGCTACACGCGAGGGGGGCGGGACGGTGTAGGTCCTGTTCTCAACACGGGAAGTGACAGCAGTTTAGGTCTGATTTGGCTGTCTGCTTTAAGCGCGCTGCCGTGGAAGGTTTAAGTATGCCCCCAAGAGCAATCCTGCGCTGCTTTCCTTAGTCTCTCGGTGAGGAGGGGGTGAGGTGCCCCCCTCCACACCCCGGCCAACTTGGTCCCCCGCGGCCACCCCTCCCGCCATCTTAGTCTGAGAGCTGTCCCGAGTTTGGTCACCCGCCTTGCTCATGGCTCTGGTGCTGGGAGGCGTGCTGAGTGCCCACTGAGGAACGCGGCATGAGGCAGTACAGCGCTATTACTGTAAATGCATTACTGTATTGACCTCATTGACCAGGCAGCTTCACGCACCCGCTGGGCCAGCAGTACCTGTCAAGGACATCGCCTCTTCCTGTCACAGGAGCTACGTGCCACCGTTGCCCCACCTGCCAGGAAGCATGGAGGGGAGGAGTGTCAGTCATCTGTGAGGCAGGAGGTAACTAAACCAAGCGTTGTTTGTCATGAAGACACTGAGGTCCCCTTCCTGCAGATAATCTTTTAGTACACATGGTGAACTGTAAGGATAGATGTTGTATTTGCATAGACCAAAGCCCACTGTGTGTCCTGTTAACCATTACTATAAAAGTGATGTCCTGAAGCAGGCAAGGAAGTTTGGCTACACAAATGTAGTGCCCTGCTTGGGTAGGAGCACTTGCTCCTGGCAGTGCAGAGCACCTGCCAGCCCTGGTGCTCTGAGCCTGGCCTCCAGAGACATTAAATGGGATTAAGTCCAACAGTCTAATCCGATAGCTCCCAGAAAGAAGACGATGTTTTAAATAACTATGTTTGCACTACTTTGCCCCAGTTTCTGCATGTCATGTGGCAATGGCAATCTGAGAGAAGCTCAAAAGAGCCTTGGAGAAGACTGATGGCACACAGATGGGTGGCCTTGTACAGGACTGGTTTAATTTCAGAGGACATTATTTAGTGTTATTTTTTTTACATCAATTTTGTCTTAAATGCCATCTGGAAGATGGGGGGAAGCTGTATTCTGCTTTTTCATGTGATGGCTGCTGGCACCTTTTATTAATTATCTAAAACTGCATGAAGAGTACTTGCTGCAAACACCAGGGCCAGTGACTTGCGGTGCATTTTGTGTGGACTGGCACTTGAGAAAACCTGTTATGCTCTGTGGCCTAGCTTGCACAGGGAAGGAAAGGGATGCCCCAGCCTCACCAAGTAAACTAGCTTCTAAATATTTGTATGAAAGATCACCTTTAAAGAAAAAAGTATCTCAGGGGTATCACCCTACATCACAGAGTAAGAGATGGAATTCCAGAAAGGGATGGCTTTAAAACAACCTTTTTTTTTTTTTTTCAACTGTAGCAGTGCCCTTCTTCCACAACACACTAGCTGTTTTGGAGCTCATTAATTATCTAGTTGGCCCTATCTATCAATTTGTTTATCTATCTATCTGAGATGTGCATCTGTGTACATAGCTGAGGCATCAAAGGTTCCAGTCCAAAGGCCAAGAATAAGTTAGACACCAGAGTACTCAACACTTCTTTCTTGGTTTCAGTTTCTTCCTGATCCCACAGGCACTGAATCTATAGGCCATTATATGGATCTTGAAGTAGATTACCTACTGTGGAGATTTTCTCCATGGAGAAATATCACTGTGGAAGTTTGTGTCTTCTGCAATGTCAGCCAGGAAAATAATTGTACAACCTTTAAATGTGTTCTGCTCAATTAAGATCAACGTCCTTGTGTCTTAAATAGGACACGCAGGTATGTGCTGGTTTTGGCTGGTACAGAATTAATTTTCTTCATAGTAACTTTTATGGGATGATGTCTGGGATTTGTGCTGGAAACAGTGTAGATAACACAGGGATATTTCAGTTACTGAGCAGTACTTACAAAGATCAAGGCCTTTTCTGCTCCTGATACCTCCCCACCAGTGAGTAGGCTGGGGGCTCACAAGATGTTGCGAGGTGATACAGTGGGGACAGGTGGCTCCAACTGACCAAAGATACATTCCACACCGTAGGAAGTCATGCTCAGCAATAAAACAAGGAGGGAGGTTGCTGGGGAGTCACAGCCCAGGGGCTGGCATCAAGTGGGTTGGTGGCGAGCAATTTTCTCCTTTGTAGCACTTGTCTTTTTTAGGGTTTGTTTCACTCTCTTTGTTCCTTTTTATTAAAATGTCTTATTATTTTATTTCAATTATGAAACTACTTTTATCTCAATCCATGAGTTTACTCACTTTTACCCTGCTGCTTCTTTTACCTCATCCCACTGGGGAAAGTGAGTGAGCAGCTATGTGGTGCTTCACTGCCAGCTAGGGTTAAACCACAACAACATACAAATTTGGAATTTTGACTAGTGTCTCAATTTGGCCTTAATTCTCCCTCACTACAGAAGCACTGTTAATTGAAATGAATAACTGGTTGTGCTCAGCCTTTGCAGGTTGTTAGTTCATAACGTTTTCTTACTGTTACCAGTAAAACTGTCAAAGTCAATAAAGCCTACAATTAATGCCCGGCAAACAGCTACAGCTACTGAGTGGGTAAGACTTGCAGCTGCATTTGGCCCTACAGGTCAGAAATGTCCCAGTATTAGGCTAACTGATGGTTTGAGTGGGAGGAGAGGGAAACAGCAAGGCATGTTATTGTTTACCCCAGGGCTCATGACAACTAAATTGAGAACTTAACATGAAGTCACGAGATATTTTACCCTAATCCTAATAACTGAGCCAGTCAGACTGGCTTTAGCATTAACAGATGGATGTTAAGACTCTGGGTTGGCTGAGACCATCAGGTCCAGATTTCATAATAGGCTCAAGGGTAAGACAAAAAGTCCACAAGACAGGTGTAAGGATGCATTCTCAGCTTGCTCTTTCTTGGTTTCCTGTGTTCCAAGGAGAAATAAGTCTTGTGAGAGGCAAACATGATTGCTGCTTCTCCACACTGAAGCATTTGACTTCAGATTCACAGAGGCAAACCAGAATACTGAAGAGGAAACTGGTATATCAGTCAACTCCCCAACCACACCAGTCTGGAGTCTCTAGCTACTTCTGCACCTCAGCAAATCCCTAATGCACACTCTGCACTGCACTAGCGCTCTGTCCTTCTGTACATAGGAAAGAAAGAGTTTGACACGCTTCACCAAATACAATGAGAAATTGTTTGTAGAGTGATACTTTTGGTGTGGAATAGTTTGCTTTGGCTCCTTGGTGAGAAAAAGTCTTAGCTAGTACATGGCTAACATTTTCCTTGTCACTGCCAGGCTGGAGGAGAAATGGTAGAACACTTGCTTACACTGCCTTACTATCTGAAACAGATGTGCTTCTCTTCATGCTTAACATTGATGATCCTCTTGATTATTGACCCTGGTAGCATCCATACGGCTCAGTTCTTATTTTAAGCTCTCTAAAACAAACAGCTGAACTTCAAAGCTGAAGTCCTGGGTCTCAGGGTACTGCTACAAATCCTGGCTTTTCTAGGCCTTTCCTAAGAGAAATCTGAGATCCTCTTTGTCACATTTATTTAGTGTGAGACAGCTAAGGAGTGGCTGGATGTTCACTATGGAAACTGCTGTCCTTGCCTTCCCAGGGTGCTTCATTTACTGATGAAGAATTCTACTCCCATGAGTAGACAGAACACTGACGGTTCCTCAACCATTCCAGTGCAAGCCTTTGCCTTCTATCGGCTCCAGCCACCTCTGGGATGTATTCAAGACAACCTCTTGACCTTGTGCAAGATCTCCACTATTTGGGACTATCATGGTCAGTACAATCAGCTAAGCAAGTTTTGTTGTGGTGTTTGTAACCTGCAGTCACTTCAGCATCATCTCCAGATAGTAACTTTTGGCTTAAGGTCTGTGGAAGGTCAAGGCCAAGGTCATCTGGTGTTTAAACACAAGTGTGCTGACAAAATGCTTGAGACATTCAACTATAAATTCTGCTTCTGTTACCCATGTTAGTAGTTACTACCTGGAACACCACCTACAGGCTAAACAGTTCAGTTCCTATTAAAACTTGCTGGAAGTATTGAATGGAACTGGATTTGCTGGTCTGACATCAGGAGCTGTGATGCTGCCTAGGTAAAGATTGTTGTCTCTGAAGAATACTCAACCTAAAATTTATCTAAAAATAAAGCCTATAATATATACTGGGAATCAAATGAATGACCAAGAAAAGAAAATGTCTTCCAGGACAAAACCTAATTGTATTTCTTGCTGTAATCAGAGAAGCAGATACATTAGCACCTCAAGATTTTCTCTTGTAAGGAGTTACAGCCTGTACAGTAATGTGTTGAACTTCACTTGTGCAGTGCCTCTTGGCAAGCAATGTATTTCCGTGTGACATAAAAGCACAAGAAGGAAATAAATTAACATCAGCAGTTCAGCAGCCCAGGCATAGAACTGGAACGAGCTTGTTGCTACTAACATTTTCTTTCATGTCTTAGAGGCACCAAAGTGACACACATAAGATCTCTGCCCAGAAGGCCCCGTAGAGTTTTAAAGCATTATATTCATTTATTGACACTGTCTTGAAAAGGATTTTCTTTTATCCCCCACAGATATGTAATACCATCAAATATTAACAGATAGAAACATGAGTAAAGACTTTTTGTTGTAACAGTAAGCTTTAGCTAGAAAGATATGTATTAAAATACAGCAGAAGAGTAACACGTTTGAGGGAGAAACCAACAGCCAAGAACTTTTCATTGCATTGTTCTTAAAAACACAACCACCAAATCCTTTTGAAACTACCACATTTGCTACTAGTTGTCTAGCAGTTGTTTGCATTTAGCCCAGGTATAGAGCCATTATTGCTCTGCATGCCCCCCTGAGAACACGAGACAGAGGCAGTAATAGAAGTCTACTGTGTAAGTCTCTGGTCTTCATAATTGTAAAAGAAACAATACAGGATCAGCTTTACTTCATTGATCATCTTGTGGTGAAATGAAAGGCAGTTTTCAAAAATACTGGCAAGTCCATCCTGATACCCTAGGTGCTTGGACACTTCATTACAACACTGTTCCTGGTCCAGAATCCTGGGTCCAAGAATCTCATGGAAGCTGCCAGCAACACTGAAGTCTCCACCTGACAAGTCTCCACCTGATCTCAAGCTCTCTTCTACTAACACTTGAAATAGCAACTTACAATGTGCATCTCACTCTGAATCTTCAGGCAACTCATGAAACAGGAGAGTAAGTGTTGCTTCCAACTTCAAAGGAAGCAGCAAACAGGACATTAGCACCAGGGACTCAAGAAGGGAAGAATGATTGGGGGGCTCAAGAGCTGAAGAAGGCCAAGCAAATACAAGTGCAAAGCACTTGTATTTGCATTCAGCTAGCGTATGAAAGTCTCTATAGCTGTTGCCTGCAAGTTACCCAGTGACGTTAAAAGAGAATATGCCCCAGTCCTTTCTTGTAAAAATTAGGACTCACTTTGAGAATTGTAACCCATAGTTAGAAAAACCAGATGCAGTTACACACCTTGGCCTTGAGGTGTGTGGACAACTTGATATCAAAGGTTACAAAAAATCTGTCTCTCTAAGCCATCAGTGACATTGTGACCTGGCAGAGCAATTGAAATCTTGCTGTCCAACAGTCCAGTTAACCTCTTCAGTTAGGACTAAAAGACAGAAAAGGGGTACAGTACTGCTGAACTCAAGGTAATTTAAAATTTAAGGCTTTTTCTGTGCCCTCACCTGTCCTATAGTCTGGCCAAAGTTGTAGGCAGACAGCAGAAAGGGACTTAGGTTGTGTGTTTTTGAAGTTTCCACAATCAAGCAAGTACATGATAACAGTTTAAGATACAACTGCTCGGTTTCTGAAAAGGGTTTAAGCAGGTCTTTGTGATGCTGAAAAAACCAAGGGATTTTCAAGAGAAGTTTCAAAGTTGTTCCTATATATCTCCCACACAAACACGCGTGTACAGCACATTCCCCATCACTTTCTTCCATGAAGAGTACCCACCCCCAGCTCTCTATTACCAGTGCCCTAAAACCACAGCCTCAAGTCCACCCAGTTCCTTGGTGAAACTTGCATAAGGATCCTCTACTACAGCATCAGATGCAATTCTCTCCTTTCCATAGGACCTCTTAATTAATCCAGTACACAGCAGCCTGTTTCCTTCACCAGGGCCTTATTCCATCCCTTCGTTCTTTTTCGCTCTTTCCTCCAGTGCTTTTCTTGTTGACATACCCAAACCAGTCTGCTCCCACTTCCCTCTAATCTGACATCATACTAGCAGAAAAATTGAGAAACAAAGACGATGGGATGTCTGTGCTTGGAGCCCACGGTGCAGGAGGAAGCTTGCTCAGCCTTCCCTGTCATCTGCCGGGACATACTGTATTGGGATGGAGCAGACTCATGTCGACGTGGTGAGGCAAAAGAGCATGCTCGGAGAGCGAAGGCTCCGTCGGGAGTTTGAGGGCCGAGTTCCCAGCTTCGACTGAGTGTGCTCACAGAAAGCACCCTGCGAAACTGGTAGGAGTTCGTATGGGGCTAGAAGCACCACTGCCAGTCAAGACAGCTGTTGTGTGCCTGAGGGACTAGCCTTATGCCAACTCCCTGCTCTGCAGGCACAAAAACAATGCTGCGGATGGAGAAAACAACTTTTTCTTGCTCTTGGAGCTTGAGCTGAGCCGAAATCACAACCAAGCAAAACAGAAGCTGCATGAGGCCACTAAAACTACCCGGGATGGGCTTGGGGACACCCGGGGCTGTGAGAAGGGAGGGCCCGGAGCAACCCGTTGTGAGGCCTCCCGGCTGGGTCCCGCCGGCTATCGGAGAAGCCGCTATGGGACGGGGTGTGTGGGGTGTGTGTGTGTCTGTCACACCGGGTAGCAGCGGGGCAGCTCTCCCCCCTGCCCACCGCTCCCCCGTCCGGCTGCCTCCTTCGGTACGGGGCCGCCCCGTGTGCG
>JASSUY010042195.1:0-17345 GCA_032466535.1 Forpus xanthops
TCTGGACTTGTTCCAACAGTTCCATGTCCTTTTTATGTTGAGGACATCAGAACTGCACACAGTACTCCAAGTGAGGTAATACAAGAGCAGAGTAGAGGGGCAAGATCACCTCCCTTGACTTGCTGGTCACGCATCTTGCGATGCAGTCCAGGATACGGTTGGCTCTCTGGGCTGCAAGATCACACTGCCAGCTCATGTTCATTTTCTTACTGACCAACACCTCCAAGACCTTCTCCGCAGGGCTGTTCTGAATCTCATCTCTGCCCAACCCGTAGCTGTGCCTGGGATTGCTCTGACCCAGGTGTAGGACCTTGCACCTGGCATGATTAAACTTCATCATGTTGGCATCAGCCCACCTCACAAGCATGTCAAGGTCCCTTTGGATAGCATTCCTTCCCTGCAACTTATCAACTGAACCACACAGCTTGGTGTCATCAGCAAAGTTGCTGAGGGCACACTCAATCCCACTGTCCATGTCACTGACAAAGAAGTTGAAGAAGACCTGTCCCAACACCGATCCCTGAGGGACACCACTCGCTACCGGTCTCCAGCTGGTCACTGAGCCATTGAACACAACTCTTTGTGTGTGGCCATCCAGCCAGTTCCTCATTCACCAAGTGGTCCACCTATCCAATTGATGTCTCTCCAATTTAGAGAGAAGGATGTCGTGCTGTACAGTGTCAAATGCTTTGCACAAGTCCATGTAGATGATGTCAACTACTCTGCCCCTGTCCATTAGTTCCATAGCCCCATCATAGAAGGCCACCAGGTTGGTCAGGCAGGGTTTCCCCTTAGGGAAGCCATGCTGGCTGTCACCAACCACCTTGTTGTTTCTCATGTGCCTCAGCATGCCTTCCAGAACAATCTGCTCCAAGATTTTGCCAGGCACAGAGATGAGGCTCACTGGTCTGCAGCTCCCCGGCTCATCCATTTTCCCCTTCTTGAAAATGGGTATTATATTTCCCTTTTTCCAGCCATTGGGAACTTAACCTGACTGCCATGATTTTTCAAATATTGTTATAAGTTGCTAAGCCACTGTCCATCATATTTGAAAAATATGCTTTTGTGTTTATTGGTGGTTTTGTTTGTTCAGTTGTGTTTAAACACGCACACACACACAAAAAAAAAAAAAAAACTATAACCAAACAAGAAATATATTGCATTACGTATAAAATCAATTATATAGTTCAGCAACATGAATTAATGTGAATCCAAATCATATTAACTTCAACTGCAATAAATTCAAGGACCACATGCAAAGAAATAGGCAGGCATTTTTTGCCATGGAAACACCTGTAGCTGCTGAGCCAGGTGCTGGACCTGTAGAAGCTCAGGCACCTCTGCAGGCACTTTAACCCCAACAGAAAGTTCCTTGAGGACACAGTCAGAGTCATCAGCAGCAGCTGGCCTTCAACCTCCTTCACCTACTTCCTGTGTTTCCCATGACAGTCTTTCACTCACAAGTTGATCCTGCCTATTCCTTGTTCTATTGAAGTCATTATCAAGATCAGTGCTTTAGTTAGTTAACTACGGCTACTGAGTATACACAGCATGATTAATCTTCATAGGCATATTGCAAATTTATCAAGAAATAAGTAAAAAAAAAAGTACATTCTCCTCTTCATGTACTCACTTTCAACAACTAGCTATTTTTCTCAAAGACAGTTATTAATCCTAAACATGTAACACAATTTTGCAGCAAAGGTCTCTAAACCCTATGTATACTACATGCTCAATTAACCTCACCCCTCCCTCTCCCCACAACAATTTTCTTCTTTGTATTTTTAACAGCATGACCTCTCAAAATGCTCAGGAAAAAATCTTCACCTTTTTGTTTGCCGGGTTTTTTTTTTTCTGTGCCTTAGCTGCACTGAACAAATGAATGAAAAATATAAAGAAATATAAAGGAAGAAAAATATAAAAAAATATGACAAACAAACAAACAAATAAATCACCTTTGCAATGCTGTCCCATCCCAGACATGTAAATAAAAAGTCACATACCTATTTCTCCTTGCAGACAATTACGAATACTACAATGAAAACACATGTATTGGTACTGAGTGATTTTGCTACCTGAACACTTAAATTATGTTTATTTAATTTTTATAACAACTGTAGCAATAAGTTAAAGTTCTCTGGAAACACAATAGTCTGACAAACTCTGTAACAAAAGCTCTCCTAATAAGGAGAGGAAGTTCTCTTTACTCAACTTTATAATTCCTATTTCTACTATATTTGTCTTGCACACATACAATATATTTTATTTACCCAATCAAATTATTTGTATGGAACTGGTAAAGACTCCAAGTTTTATGTACCTCTCAGGAAACAAAAAAGACATGAAGATGACTTAGTATGCTTTTACACATAGGTGGTTGTCACAAATAAGTGCAATATTCATAATTACACTTCTTCTTCAAAATATGCAGGAATCCTAAACAATTTAGAAAAGTATATGCATTTCAACATGCAAACTGAATGCAGTAAAACATTCAAGTGTTACTGATTAATTATAAATCCTGAAAAATTGAGCATGCAGTTTCCCTTCAAAACTAACACTGCAAATAACTACTGAAATTATAGGAAAGTAAGTTTTATATTTAATTAAAATTAACAAGAGCATAAACATTATTATGTAACACCATAGCATCCACAACATAATACAAAATCACGTAAAACATACAGGTAGTGATAAACCTTACTGTCACATTCCAGTGTAACAACTAGGGCACTTCTTCCATGCTGAACCAACACATTTCAGAACAAAATTACATGAAGTTGGGTTCTCCACATGCAGGTCTTCTCCAGGCTCCTCCTAATACGGATTTACACACATGTAACTGCTGTGGCCTACTAAAGTACAATTACATTATTGTCCAGACCTTATGCCTGTTGCTTTCCTACACTTTATTCTTTTTTCCAACTCAGATCAACTTATGAGACATTTGGGTTCCAATTTCAAATCTGCAGATACAGCTGAAGTTTATATTGCCTACAGAAACCTTGCAAGTGGCTCATTCAAGCCTAACTAGCCTTATGTAAATTGAACCAAGGACCTTTGAAAAAAAAACAGTAAGGTATCACTTCAAAGTTTTCTGTAGCTGAAAGCAGTGACAATTCCTGTTTGTGCCTGATCAACTCTGCTATATTTTGTCACAGGAAGTCACCTGGCTTCATTAAGAAAGGGAACCTGGAAAGCTGTACAACTTCCTTGTAAATGGGAAGGAACCTATAAACTTGTTACTTTGCTGTCACAGAACATTATAGGCTTACAAAAGAAAACAAAAGAGGTTGAAGACAAAAAGTCTCATAATAGAACATAATGAAAACTAAGCCCTTCTGATATAGACCCTATTAATATAATTACCCCTATTAAGCGGCATGCCTTTTTCCACTTGTAAGAAAAACAAAAAGTGTCTTCTGCTTATTTCTGGAGAAAAGCAATGACTTTGGCAAAGGTTACTACTGGGATCCAGTGCTGGGTCTCAAAATTGAATATGTATAGTAGAGATGTCAACGCAGAAGAATGGAATCCAAAGTACCAGTAGAGAAGGAATTGTTAATCACTAAATATACTAACATTTTGTATTGCTAGTGATTTCCACTGCTAGCAATACTATTACTGCTATTTCTTCTTTGCTGTTGAGTAGAAAATCAATCATGTGATAAACAGATTTGAGTAGAGTCTACCATGAGAAAAAGATAAAGAATTATGTTGTTCATTTCAGCATAATTCTCCCTACTGCAGTTGATAAGGAAGCTGAATTCTTTTCTCATGAAAACTTGAAGTAAGATGCCCCAATTCTAGCTCATTTTACAAAACCTTGACAGGTCTAGAATGTATATGAACAGTTTACTTATGACAGAGTCTGAATATTAACAGCTGATTACTCAGGAATTTCACATGCAATCACACTCAGAAGTTACAGTTTTACTAGCATTGTAGATAAAAATTTGTTAATCTAGTTGCAGTACAAGACAGTCTGTGGGAACTGTTCAAGAGTTTTACTGCAGCAAACAACTAAACCTGGTAATGAGAAGAATTTGATTGTTACTTTGTTGCAAAGCAGTATTTTTCCCATTGTTCACTAACAGAATTAAGACAGGTAGTTAAATGGGATGCTCTTGTGGATTAAGGTGCTCAAGCAGTTTGCTCCCTCACTCCCCCCTCTTTCTTCCCCAGGTCCCAGGGGGATGGGAAGGAGAATTGAAAGAATGCAACTCCCACAGGTTGAGATAAGAACAGTTTAGTAACTAAGGTATAATACAAACCACTGCTGCTACCACCTGTAATAATAATGACAAGAGAAATACAAGGGAAGCGAATACAACTGCTCACCACCCGACACCAAGCCTGATCACGCAGCGAACCCCACCCTTCCAGGTCTCTGCCCTCTGTTTTTACATCCTGGACATGACATGCTGTGGTATGGAATACCTCTTCGGTCATTTTCGGCCAGGTGTCCTGTCTGCTTCCTCCTGGCTTCCCCTCTTCCCTGGCACAGCATGAGACTCAGAAAGTCCTTGGTCAGATCAAAACATTACTAAGCAGTAACTGAAAACACCGGTGTTACCAGCACAGTTCCCAGGCCCAAAATCAAAAGCACAGCACTGTACCAGCTACCAAGAAGGAGAAAAATGACTGCTGCTGCTGAACCCATAACAGATGTAGAAATCTGGGGCATCTGACTCAGCAGGAAGAAACACTGGGAACCAGCTGTTCACCAAGAAACTAAATACATGTTAACTAGGTAACTGTAGCTGCACAAGTCACTATTCAGACGCTTTTCCAGTTCCCTTACCAGTCACAATGATGAGTATAAATACAGTATTTAGAATCAATTGCTCAAAGTTTTCACTTCAGTCTTGTCTCATGTAACCAGAATAAATCCTTCTTAATGCTCATACAAAAATACTTGATGTGACAGATTTCCATTGTTTCTGTACCTGTACTTTTGGCATCTCAAGAATCAATTCAAGTTAATGAGATTCATGTAGTAATGGGAAAGCTGGAAATAAATCAAGACACTGTCATGTTACATCAAGTAACTACATTCAAGTGAAGAAGATCTGGATAAAATATGCCTGGATGGAAGTTCAATCAGAATGACAAATTCGGTATGGTTCCAAATTAAAGAATTTTAATGGACTCTTGAAACTTAGAAACAGAAATACAGTTGCAGATAGCCAAGGGTTCAGTTCCAAAAGTCTATTATTTCCAGGTAAAACTACTAATATCTAAGTTTGTAAGGCTGTAATTGAGAAGATGAAGTCTGCTTACAGGTTTTTTTTTAGTTTCATTTTTATGAGGATAAAATTTTCCCTAAGTTATTTAATCTTCAGATTTTTATATTCAAACTATGTTTTATTTTAGATAAATGTCTTTCTTTGGGTTTTATCCTTCTAGTGTATTGAAAAAAAAAAAGAAAAAGTAGGAAAAATAATTGGCAAACACATAACCACTGTTTCTCTTGACTATGCTTACAAGTCAGGGGAGAAGTCTGGAGTTTGTACACATGCAAATGGAGCATTTCAGAGCACGAGATCCTTTCTTCTCACATATGCCACAATTAGCTGTCAGTTTCACCATGGACATTTTCCATGTGCACTTTGAGGTAGTCGTTTCTAGTAAATTTCTTGTGGCAAAGCTGGCATTCTGCCATTGGTCGATTGGGGTTGTGAGTCAGCTTGTGTCGGATCAGCATCTTCTTCAGGCTGAAGGCCAGATCACAAACCTGAAGCAGTGAAGACAAAACAAAGAAAAAAGAAGCCTTAAAATTTCAAGCATGTATAGAACCCTTTATGTTCTATCACTGAAGCCACAGTCACATGTAACTGCAATAGTTAATAAATGAGCTGGTCTTTGGAAGAATAACTGCCTCAGAAAGCACCTTACTCTGTCTGGCATATTTCAATGTCATACAATAATAGTGATACCACAGGCATGGGGGTGGTAAAGGAAAAAGATTTAGTCTTCAAATTATCAACACACTGGGCTGTCCCAGTTATATTGCATTGTGTGTGGGTTTGGTTTTTTGGTTTGTTTTGTTTTTTTTTTTTTTTTTAACCTATTATTCTATCTGGGATACAGTAATTCAACCTCATAAGAAACATTTCCTTCCTGACTTCCAGAATGACATCTGCGCGTTCCTAAAAAATCAGTTCAACTTGCTCAGCTAAAAGGAGGTAGGAGTGAGAAAAAGAAGCCCTGAAGACTGCAAGAAAGGTTAATCATTATTATAGAGGACTCTGCCACGCCAAAACCATCACTTTTAATAAAAATTCCAGTGCTGAAGTCAAAATGAAAGGTTAAGAACAAGTTCAGCCAAGAGAAGTTATAGAATGAACAGTAGGGAAGGCACTAAATCAATTGAAAGCATGCAGTTACATTGCCACATTCACTTTCCATTCAGGTACATACTGTATGAATGTATTTCCTGGGGGTGGGAAGGAGAAAGGAAGCATGCTCCTGATTCCTGATCTGGCAAATGAAATAGGAAAGAATCACATAATTAAATAAGAATGAACACCCATAGGCTTGCAATTCTCAGATTCCAGGTGCATTCCAGGCAAAATGTCTTCCACAGAGAAGAAACGCAGCACAATCCCTCCTTAGGAAAATAAAGTTTTAAATTCATATTGGTACAAATCTAGTAATGAAAATGCTGTATTATTACTCATCCCTTTTGAAATCAGGACAAATAGTGCTGACTAACCAAGTAGATAACGTATTTTATGCCAATTAAGGCAAAAACATACAGTAAACATAAAAAGGGCAATAGCCAGAGGCAAATTTTGTACCCATAATAATTTTTCCCCAAATAAGAACACTGCATGTGCAAACATTTTTGGATTTATCACATTATCAAGTACTTTTAAATAGCAAATGTAACTCTCCAGCCTCTTTCAGACCCTTTTGTTACGTGACAATGAGTATCACCTACAGCATCCACTGCTGAGGTCTTAATACTGCTTTTGCCAAACACCATTTTCTGTTCCTCTTCCACAGAGCACAAAAACTGAACTCATAATGTTTATCTAATTGTAATAACATGCTTGCTCACAAGACTCAATGCGTTAGAAGTATCATACACTTGTAAACACATGTTTCTCGGAAGCCAGGAAGCCAATCAAGGATATATGCACATACAAGGTACATATGTGATCTTTGTATCTTAAACACGCCTCTCTTAATTTTTGAAGTAAACAGTTTCTAACAGAGTCCTAAACTACTTTTTTTTTCATTTATAATTCTCATGTAACTAGTATAACGGGTCCTGCTGTTCCTTCAAGATTCCAGTGTGTTCTACAACCTAACTTCTTCAAAAAGAACATGGAAAGCACAGGATCATGATATACATCTTGTGCTGTGCTTATGCACAAAAGTTTTTGTTTCTGGTTTTTTTTTTAACAGTCTGCTTCAGATTTCAAATTTCTAAGTAAGACTGACATTTTAGAGATTTACAACCATGCCTGCTAATGTGCATCTGAAATCTAATCAATCTCTTTAAAATGATCAAAGTTTTGATCAAGTAGGGAGGATCGAAAAGGCTGACATTTGAAAGTAAGTGTAGGGTCAACTAAAGGCAGAGTGGAGAGAAACACTGTACTGGAAAGAAACCAGGACAGGCAGTACCCTGACCTTTCTGCCCCTAAAGAATAATCTGTGGTCTCTGAGGCAACTGAAGTTCAGTTGGCCTCCCAGTAAGAAACAGGCTGGTCTTCAGAGGACAGAAATCTAATTTATTAGGGGAAAAAAAAAAATGTCTATTTCCATACTTCAGTTATTTTCACTTTCCTTTGTGATAAATATTAGAGTTTTCACTTTATAGAATCACAAAATCATAGAATAGTTAGTGTTGGAAAGGACCTTAAGATCATCTAGTTCCAATCACCCTGCTCTGGGCAGGGACACCTCACACTAAACCATGCCACCCAAGGCTCTGTCCAACCTGGCCTTGAACACTGTCAGCCATGGAGCACTCACAACTTCCCTGGACAACCCATTCCAGCGCCTCACCACCCTTGCAGTAAAGAACTTCCTCAGATCCAATCTAAACTTCCCCTGTTTATGTTCGAACCTGTTACCCCATGTCCTATCACCACAGTCCCTCATGGAGACTCCCCGTCTATCATCCCTACAGGGCTCCCTTCAGATACTGGAAGGCTGCTCTGAGGTCTCCACGCAGCCTTCTCTTCTCCAGGCTAAACAGTCCCTACTTTCTCAGCCTATTTTTACTATCATCAGTGGATATGTGAGCTTTGAGTCCTGGAGTTCTGAAAATGCGTTTGATGACAGAAACAAACACAGAAATAAACTGTAGCACCTTCACCAGAAAGGTTTCTTTTCAACAGCCAACCATTTCCTTTTTCAGATTTTTGGCAATTCCTCCTTGCAAATGCAAATGTACTAAGAAACAGAGAAAATTCTGAGAGAAAATGTTCTTTAATATGTTATGAATATGTAATTTGTTAAATGTTGATATATACTTAAAGAGCTGAATAGCTTCTAATGCCAGGTAGGAAACAAGAGCAAACAACTTTCTTCCAACTTCTGTCTTTCAGTATGGCTTCACATATGATTACAGTTATGGATATGCTAATAAATGAAAATACAGCCTGTTTTTCACCTTTAAAGGATTCTTAGTAGGTCTGGGTATTGTCTTATGGACTTTCCCAATTTAATGAGTAAGACTATGCCAGTAATATTACTATTCCCTTAAAACATCCAATGGAAACAGGGAAGAAAAAATCCAGAAAATAGTAACAAAAATTATGAACACCAAAAGTGCTGGAAAGAGAAACAACTTCACAGGAGTAGACTAAGAAGGAACATGGCATATGTACAGAGAACAATGAATGGAATAGCTATTAACACCTTCTGTTACTGGAAGAACTAAAAGACAGGTATTAAAATTCCATTACAGTAACCTGACATATACTCTCCTTCCCCAAATCTGTAGTTAAGAATTTGTGAAAGTTGTGCCATAAATTACCACTCAAGTCATTGTAACAAAAATAATGAGCACACCTACAGCTATCTGTAGCAGGAAAAAATATTATAGGTGAGAATATTTGAGTGTAAAAAGTATTAGGGAGTCAAAAACAAATGTCTCCAATGGGTATGTTTTTCTATAACTGCCCACTACTGTTTTTTCTGTAACTTCTGTTGAAACATCTGGTAACATGCTATGCGTGAGAGGTCTGGAGGAATCATGGGCTCTGCGTAACATTTTCTACGTCCCCAGCACTGTGTAACTGGAGTACACATGAAATAAGGAGTAACTATTGAAAACGAAACTTTCAACACTCTCCAAGTGTGTATTAAGCAGCACATCATGATAGGCACCTGGACAACTGAAAACCAATGAATGAATTGTAGAAGCATCTGCTGTTAATGTCCAAACTGTGAAAAGTCAGCAATCTCTGCAATGTGCAGCTGGCAAAAGACTACTGCTAAAGCACAACTTTTTGTGAAACATGACAGTAATTTAAAGTATTAAAATAATCTCTAGTAAATGAAGGTATATATATAAAAATTCTCAGAGAAGGTTTAGGACTAGATACAGATTACAGCTGTTTCTAGACATTCCATGGTTAGGAAAATACAGTTTCATCTAATAATGAGGAAAAGCGAAGGAAGAGTTGAAGCAGGAAAGTATGTTTTCACACAGCTCCTATTTTAGACTAAAGAAAGAAAAAAAGAATAAAATAGAACCATCAGCTCAAACTGGTCTGAAAAAGCACACTGTGAATCCAAGACAAGTGAATTTTGCATCCACAGTGTGGGAAAAATTGCACTTACACTGCAAACTAGTTAACAGATAATAAAGAGCACAGAAGTCTGAGAAAGTTATTGACAATGATTTGGAATTAGAAAAAACCTCACGGTCCAACCAAGAGCCAGGCTGAGATAATCCCAAAAGAATACAGAAAATGTCCTGACTTCTAGACACCAGCAAAATACTGCAGACAAAATTTTTCATACATTTTATTTTTAATGAAATGTCACCAGGTTATTTATTAAAAGCCAGATCAATTAACAGACCCTTGTGACTTTCATGCCAAGCAGTTATTCTATTTTGCATCTAATATTAAAATTTGTGAGCAAATTTACAGCTGTTCAGACTGAGCGACCTAAGATATAACTGAAAGCTGGTCATTCACTTGTGACTATTTCGTTAATAGCTAGTACCACAAAACAAAGCACCAGTTCTATACTCTAGTCTGATGCCCTCCAAATCCTTGAGCAACAATTTACCTTCTGGCTTTTGCTAATTCTAAACATTTTTTTCCAAAAGTCTTTGCACACTCAGCCTCCCCACCCACCTTCCAAAAGTTGTGAGATACGTTGTATACTCAATGGGATATACTGAATGAAAGGGACTTGACAGTGATTTATGAACTGTAATATAATATGCTGCATTTCAGACAGCATATACAACATCCATGATTTCTTCAATGAACAATTAAAAAAAATAAAGAACAGATATTGAAAATATCAGACCAGATTTCAGGAAGTAGAAACTGGAAATTCTGAATTCGTATTTTTGTCATCCAACATCAGAAGCATTCAGATTATATGCAATGAATTAAATACCTTTTCCTGTATAAACGAATCCCCAACTACTAACCTGTCATACAACATGTATGGGAACCTAACCAGCATGAATTTGTAACTTGCAACATCCAAATCGCATTAATGGTGAAAATAACTCTTAAGGGATCCAAACCCATGAAATAACAAGGTATACAAAGCTTTTGGCAAGTGAAGAGGGTACATAAAATTTCCTGAATAGCCTTTCATTAGTTTGGCAATCAAGGACTCTATGAAGTTTAACTTTATGCCACAGCCAATAGGAGCAAGGCTATAATCACACTGCACGTAAGTCCTGGTGCTGTGTTAAAGTCAAGAAGACAAAGGGACAGACTCACATCACACTGAAATGGCTTCTCTCCAGTGTGGGTTCTCATGTGCTCATCTAGGCCACGCTTCTGACTGAAAGCCTTGTTACACTCTGAACACTGGTACGGCTTTTCCTGTATGAAATGACAACAGTGAGTGAAAGTGAGTGAAAGTGAGTAAATGCAGAGCCAAAGTCATTAAAGGAGTGAAATTCCATCCTGGCTGGTGCAAGCTTTATATTCTCTCTATGGGATTATAATCAGTGAAAACAACAGAAAACTGCTTTCAAATGATTAAGGTAAAGCTGGGAAAAACATGGCCTGACAGTTTCCACTTTAAAACCCACTTCAGAATAAATTATCTGTTCAAGTCTTTCAAAATCAGCCATTTGGGGAATCAATTTTTTGTAATGTGTAAGGTACAGACACATAAAATTCCAAGGTACTTTCCTTTATTGTCCACAAAAGCTTAAAGCATAAAGACAAGTAAGATATCTATAAAAACCTCAGGTTTGTTAGTATGTTTCCAAACAAGGAAAGAGGTGAGGAGAGGAAGAAGGGATACAAGGAAACCATGTGGTAGAGAAAAAACTAATTTGAAAAGTGGTGACAGAAGGTTGATCACATATTCATTGCAGAATCTCAAAAGAAGAGCAGATGGCAACCAAGCCATCTGTATTTTTATTAGAACTATTGGTTAGCAGCTACTGTAATACATGATGTTACAGAAGTTGCAAGCTCACTAGCCTCAAATAGAGATATGTACAGAAAACCACTTATATAAAGCTTTTCTTCTTTAAAGTTCTTCCTTAATATAGAAACTTACATAAGGTATAATTCCTCCTTTATTTCACTAAAGTGATAAAAGAACTGTAACGAAAACAACATTCAAATAAATCAATTAAATGTAAAAGCTAGTATTATGGCACTGCACATTGCCAAATTAAAATTTTGATGCTCTAGGAGCACCTTTATTTTTTAATCAATCACATTTCTTTCATTCTTTTTTTTTCCCCTATGGCCCCTAATTCTGTATTGCTTAAGTTCTAAAGATGGGTATTTTAGGCAATGATGTAATTGTTTAGTAAAATTTTAAATTTTACTAAATTAAATTGAAACCAAGACTGAAAATCAATACGCAATAAAAATGCTAAGCCTATGAATTAAGAAATAATAGGCAGCAATCTTAATGGTCCTTTGGGAGATAACATGGGATCCAAGGATAAGTGAGAAAGAACAACTCAGCTAAGATGTTGAAGCTACAAAGTGAAAAAAATCTCTGGTTATTAATTACTGTTCTCAGCTTCTAGGGGAAAGTCAGGTCTCCATATCTTGCTGAATCCTGCCAGGTACTCAGCATAAACTGTACACATCATATAATGGACTACAAATCACTGTTGTTCTGGGTATGTCTCAGGCTCTCCCTTTAGGTTTATCATTATGGAGTACCCTCCCACGAGGTTTTCTAGAGAAGGCAGCGTCACAGACATAAACTTCTCATCTTGCAGTAGCAGTTCTCAAGCTCACTAAAACCATGTCCTTAAGTAGTGTACACAGGAAAAAGCATTTCTCCGGCAGTTTCAATTTCATACATGAGTAAATCACGAGACAAATTAAGTACATTTCAGCATGATGCAAAACAAATCTTTATACTGACAGAAGCTGAGTATATGGTGCCCAGCTGCATATAAACAAACTGGCCTAAAAGGAAGCCACTAATGAGCTTTTCTGTGCAAGATTCTCCCTACACATCATCATCTTTGTGGTTTTTTTCATCATTATCTTTTTGTAATTTCCATGCTTCTTCAGTATGAAGCAAAACATAACAAATTACCTAAAAGACATCTGAGTTGATCTTAAAAAAAAATCATTACCTAGACCAAAAAATTTTTATCTCAGGGAATTCTGCTAGACTGACTAGAGACATCATAAAGCAGGTTTGTAATTTTTAATGAAATGTATAAATATGCAAAAATTATATGAAAATATGTAAAGCGGGTTTCTGCAACACCTCCCTTAATTGGTTTTGATTATGGTTAACATAAACTGCATTTCCTGTGAGTTCTCTGAAAACAGCCTTTCTCTGTGTAAGTTGTTCCACAGTACAAAGTAAAGTACATTATGTGCATATCTTCAACACCTATGAAAACAATCAATATTGCAAACTGTACCAGGTGTACTTACTCCTTTTCATCATCTTGTTTGTCAGGTATTATTATGATTATGATTACCTTATTGGTTTCAGAGTGAAAGGGACTTCAGGATTCCATTTTGGAGGAACAGCCATTCTAAATTCTGGAAAGTTGAAATCACAAACCTGGGCTGTAACATCTTACCCAAAGTTGTATTTGACTATTTTTATTATTCCCTATGGCCAAAAAGGGTATATCTAACCATCGCTTTGGCACTTGTATTCAAAGTCACACATGCTGTGCCTGAAACACATCCAAAGCTGTCTTTGATCTAATTTTATATTTCTTACATCTGCATATTTCAGTGACTTCAGCAGACACAATTCTGATCCACATCAGCTGCCTCTCCCCTAAGCTAAGCTGCCCTTCATTCACATCTGTCTCCATTTCAGTAAAATCAGTAGTGTTGTCCAGAGCAAAACCTGGCCTTACCTCTCTCTCCAGAGAAAAAGACTCGCTTATCGGTTTTGAAGAAGACATCATTCTCAGAGACTAATTTATTCAAAACAAAAGATTGTGTGCTTTTCCTTTCCTCTCTCCCACTTCCTTTCCTCATAATAAATTTCCATTGCACAATACTTGGAGAAGGCAACTTTCGTAAATGGGAAAGATGATGTTGCCTTGGCATAAGCACCACTGCTGTAAATGCAAACAGAAAATAAACCCCAAGCAGATAAACCCCTCAGCACTAAGTTTGAAAGAAAGTTAATGCCACTAGAGAAGGACAATAGGGACCAGTGATAAGATTAGAAGAAAGTTGGATAAATTTAAAAAATCAAGCAAAGGGAAAAACCTGCTACTTGTCAACAATTAGGTCATTGGGAAGACCACTGAAGTCTGACCTCAAAGGAGTTAGTAACTGCTAGCACTATAAATCTGCCTTCTGTTCAAAAAGCATCTGCAAGGCCATGACTATGGTGGCAGCAAAGTCAAAATATTACATGTTTTCTTTTATTGATGACATAAATGAGGAAGGGAGCAGGGAGAGTGAGGAAGATAAGATGTAGCTGATACTGCAGTGATTTAATATTACATTTTAAAGTATATCAGATATAAATAAAAAATATGCAGATCAGGATTTTTAACATTCCCGCTTCTAAAAAAAGAAAAGCCAAGGAGAACCCAAATGGGACTTGGTATTCTGGAAGGTGCTTCGCCATAAGGTTGGTGTACTAACTCAGAAGCTTCCATCTCAGACAATTTTCACTTCACTGTGTTAAAACTGAGAGGAATTCAACATTTTAACAAATACACCAAATAAAACAGTGCCTGCAATACACACTTCATCTGTCTGTGGATAGCTGAATCATAAATGATTACCTTGGACTCTATGCACACTGTACTTTGCACCAGAAAGACATCAGAACACAACATTTTCTCAAGGCCATTTAACAGCACTTTTTAACAGATTGACAGAACGTGTAGAGTATCCTGCAATCACAGCAGATGGAAATACTTAAATCCAGAATATCTGAACTGCTAACTGTTGCTGTAGTTGAGTGTATCTCACTTAAGAAAATATAAATGCATTATGTGTATTAGCTTAGCACTACTGCATGTGTCTTCTTCTGCAAACCTGGTAAAATTGATTACACAGGTAATTACTTTGGTAGAGTATCTCCAAATAACCTTTACATCTGAATTTAGAACTATTATGTGAGTTTAACAGCAAGAAAAACATTAGCTACTACTATAATCCAATAAATCATAGCTCAGGTTTAAATAAATGCAAGTTAATAACAGCTGTAGTAACTCTTTCCAAGGTGGCAGGTACAAGCTAAAACTGGGCTGAACTTACACTCAAGAGAACTTATTCTTTACTTTTTTTTGTTAATTATTGATTTCCTACAGTGACTGCAGACTTCAATTATTCAGAAAGTCAATTTGTTGACTACACAAATGTTACTCAGTAAACCTTTTAACACTTAGGTTTTAAATGACATACAGAGTACACTCAAAATCACACAGCTGTCTAGGATCTAATCTCTCTTAAGCTCCATTTTTTTTTATCCTACTGAATTCAGATTTAATTCTGATTTACTTGAGAATTTCACATATTGCATGTTTGTACTTTTAGATCACGTTCATATACCTAAGCACAGATCTAATTAGAACTGCTAGCATCCTGGGGTAAGACATACTGATTATGTTAAGTTTCACATGACTATCAACTTGATGAATCTGCATTTTCTATATGCTGAAAATAGAACATTCAAAGAAATTCAGAAAAACAAGGAAAAGTACATTGAATCGTATATTACTTGGAAACATTCACATTTGTGACAGAAATGTGAAAATTGACAGGCATGAGGCGATGATACAGGACAGAAACATATTTTTTTTTTTTCCTCATACAGAGATCTGTGTAACAAGACAAATCTGGAGACAAACATCATATATTTGGGGAAAAAAAATTAGTAAGGCCCAGTACATACATGAAGATTCCTGGTAAAACCTGAATAAGCCTGAAAAGGTCTCAACCTAAACTCCTCGGAAAAAAGTGAGTATGGAACTTTTCCTGGGTGAGGTTTATTCTCACAACAGGAAACACAGAGCTCAAGAAAAATAGCACCCTGTATTGTTGATAATAAAATATTTTAAAATACATAGCTCATTCTTTAGCTTACTTCATTTTCTTTCTTCTTGTTTTCAGTTTCTTTCACTATTCTAAAGCAAAGAGCTTTTCTTTGCTCCCAAAGAGAAAGTCTTACAATGCATCTCACTTACATGAGATGCAGGGACAAGAAGATCTGCTTTCAAACCTTATGTGGGGAATTTGAAAATATTTATATTATTCTTAATGAATATCATTTGCTGCTACATGTATTTGCATTATCATTTGGACACAGAGTTAGAAAAAAATCCTTTTGAAAAAAATCAGCAAGAATGGAAAAATGTGGCCTATAATGAACAAACATGACAAGCCAGGCAACAATAAAATACAGTAGTCAGGCTTGCTGCTACCAAGAGCTAACTGCTCCAATAAAGTCATGGAAATCCTAAAGCTCTGCCAACTGAAAATGCAAAAGACAGTGGTGCTCCTCACTTACAGTCCCAAATAACAGTTACAAATACATGCTTCAGGAAGCATTATCTAAAGGGCATCTTAGGCACTGAGGCAATGATGCTGAGTTTATGTGCATTTCATATAAACCCTTTGTTTTGTGTGTTTTAAACCTTTTCCTAATATCAGTAAAACTTTTTTCAATTATTACTAACTATTAATGTTGATATGTCCCTCAAACTACACTCAGGAGGCCTCTAGCCAGTTGCACATGACAGAAATAATACTCTCAAAAACTCCACCTGAATGTGAACTGAAAGAAGGTTCAAGGCTCCAACAGCCTGAAAAGCATGTCCTCAGGAGCCGGGAAAAAAGCCCAATCAAAGGTAGCCTAAAATAGCGTTCATGGTGTACAGCCCATATGCAACCTGCAACCTAACTTGCAATCTCTCACTAACAGCAAAGTTCTACCAAAAGTTAAGCAGAACAGTGATGAATGAGTAACAGAAGACCTACAGAATTGGACAGATGTTTCTGCTTGGTCTAGAAATTCCCCACAGATAGCATCAGAAAATACTGAGGGACAGATCAGACCAAGTGAGTAATTCTTTGTAAGAAAATCTGTTAGATAGTAGCTGTGGTATAACCACTGACCTTCAGCAAATTCCTGTGTCAATGCACAGGTTTCTTCTACATTTAAGAAGAGAGATGGGTAGCTTCACTATCAATGAAGTGGTGACATGCAATACATCACTCAATACTTCTTTAAAGACCAACTTTCATCTTAATTGAGAGGCTGGGAATTAAGGCATAATTCAGTAAGAAAGACAGTAAAGTGCCTACTGAAACAAACGTGGCTTATGTAGCTGATGTTCAGTTACATTTATAATCACAGAATCATAGAATAGTTAGGACTGGAAAGGACCTCAAGATCATCTAGTTCCAGCCCCCCAGCCATGGGCAGAGACATCTCACACTATACCATGTCGTCCAAGCCATGGAGCATTCATAACCTCACTGGGCAACATATTCCAGTGCCTCACCACCCTCACAATAAAGAACTTCTTCCATATATCCAATCTAAGCTTCCCCTGTTAAAGTTTAAAACCATTAACCCTTCTCCTATCGCTACAGTCCCTCACGAAGAGTCCCTCCCCAGCATCCTTATAGGCCCCCTTCAGATATTGGAAGGCTGCTATGAGGTCTCCATGCAGTCTTCTCTTCTCCAGGCTGAACAGCCCC